>JBCFXI010000105.1:255291-320380 GCA_038496175.1 Ampulex compressa | reverse complement strand
AGAGCTGATATTGCAAGGCTTGTGTGTGAAAAAGTTCTATTAATTCTACACAGTAGTTTTTGGTTGGTGAAAAACGAAAAACAAAACGAAATGACTTTCCGAACAACCCAATATATGAGAAGGTTCGTATCGAGCACGGAGAGGATGAAAATCAAGAAAACGTAATATAATGCTGTATGATTAAATGTGCAGAGCAGAAACTATGCTGTAAAAATGTACTATACTATTTACATATGTGAACGAAAATACAGGGTAACTTTTTATGCAGCCGCCTTCCGATCTCCTCTTTCTCTTTCTAAGTATCTAACTTCTCTCTGCGCATCAGGTCGACACAGTCTGGCTACTACTAATATATAGCAATAGTCATAAAGTCGCGGACGACCTGAACATTCGTATGTCAGTCAACAAGTACATCGAGCCAGGAGAAGAAATCATGCATAACTGACTCGGTTTAAAATGCTTTTCGAAATTGAAAGATTGCAATTGAAAAAGTAAGAAAAATTAAATATGGCCCTACATGTCACAGATGACCAACACAAGTGAACAATCCGTTAGACCGTCGAACTTGAAAAAACGAGTTTCCTACCTTTGCTGGTCTCTGGTTGAATGTGCTCGGTTTTGATCTCCGCCCTTGCTGCGTAAGGAATTGGCCCTGGATGTGCCTGTGACGAAGGTGCCGCCAATTTCTCTGTAAAAAAAAAAAATTGAAATTTACTTTTAGCAATAAAACGCCAAAAAAAAACTCAAAACTCCTTCTGCAATTCCTGCATAATACGTTCATTTTTAAAAAGTAAGGAACTCATAAAACGGTCAAATCGTACAAATAAAACACAAGTAAATTTGTTTTCGCAAAGTATGAAAATTCATAAAGTGGAAGACAAATAAATCTCAACGTCTCTTATTTACAAGCAGAGAAATTGGAAAATTAATATCGATACGTGAATAAATCGGTTATTTCAATTTGATTATTATCTTACACAGAGAAATATATAGAATAAACCTATATACATAACATTATTATTTGTAATTTATTAATTATTTATTAATTATTAATAAACGGACCACGCATAATCGCATATAACGCTACATTCAAACATTGTATTTTTTTGAGGCATAACTGTCCAAATCCGCAAGTGACGGTATAACGATAGCCAAGACTTGAATACAGATTTATTATTAGCAGTCTTCAATTATATGAGGAAAAATTTATGCGGTGATAAAAAATGTAGGCATTAGAGGGTTAAGATGAGGTCCAAACCACCAGACCTACAGTGTACATATTACATGAAACAACCAGAGGTGATGGACGGGATTAAAACCCGGGTCTTCCATATAGAAGTCCGAGCCTTTATCCATTACATCACCGTACCTCTATATACATAACATTGGTTTATCCTACAATCGGGAACCAATTGGCTCCCTTACTATTTTTGTGTTACACATTGAATCATTATCTCGTGCCATGGACCCTTGAAGGAGAGCAAGAAACTGAAATACGACCGTAGAGATGCCACGTGACAGGGCCCTGACTTATCGACTCTACGATCGACAAGCGCGCGATTTATAAACCACGCAGAAATTTATAATCATGGTTGGAGTAACTCATATTGATATATTTAGTTGTATTTTTCACAGAAACAGACGGATGTAATATTATGGAACCTAATATAAGTTGTTGCCGGTATAAGGAGATGGAAAAGGGGAGTATTAGCTTCGAAAATTGAAAAAATATCCTACGAGAAGAAACTTTTGCATCTGAGTTGTTTCGTATAAAGCCTTCGTAACATTAATTAATTGGAGAATTGTGTGTGTTGCGCACAGCATGGCTCTGCAGTATAATTTAATAGAAAAAAAGAGAACCGTCGGTTATTGCACAACGCCGTCTCAGTGAGTCTTATTACAAATTCGCAATACAGTGTTATTACATTTCGAATAAAAACTGGGCTCGGACAACAACCATTTTGTGTTTAAACAATTAGCGAAGCAATTAATGTTACGAAGTCATAAGGAACAACTCAAATGTAAAAGTTTCTTCTTGAAGAAAAGTTTTTCAATTCTTAGAGCTAACACCCTCCTTTTCCATCTCCTTATACTGACAATAACTTGTGTTAGGTTTCGTGATGATATATTCGTCTGTTTCTATGAACAATGTAAGTATATCAATATGTATTACATCGACCATGATCATAAGTTTCTGCGCGGTTTGTGAATCGCGCGCATGTCGATCGCAGAGTCGATAAATCAGATCCGGCCGGTTCCTGCCGCTTGGTACCTCCACAGTAGTATTCCAGCTTCTTGCTCCCCTTCAGAGATATAGGAATAAATTATTGATTCCAATCGTAAGTCATTACCGTCTAAAACCACGTATTCGTAGTTGGAATAACACTGGTTTTATTGTTTTTAATATATTTATTGTAAAGGAATATATAACACATAATAAAAAAAAAAAATATATATATATATAGTTTATTCTGAGAAATTCTATTTTGATTTTATATCTCTCTGTGCTCCATATAAACCTGTGCATACAACATATTAAATGAGTGGAAGATAAAAAAAGAAAGTTTTATTCAATATCACCATACTATAACAAGTTATTATGTTCTCTTTCAATACATGCAATTGTATAAGTTTTTAAAGCAAAACTAAATACTATCCTTGCCATTTCTTTTCTTAAACACTTATCATTAATACAAGCTGGTAATAAAAAAAACGAACTATTTATTTCGATACGTATCTAATTGATTGCGATATCTTTCTAATGATGCATTTCAGGTCACGAGTTTCCGCGAAATTGACAATTTTTGCTCAAAATCTGAAGGCTATACATCTATGTAATTGTAATATTTAACTGTAAATCTTATCGTGTCAGTACCGTTGATCTCTTATTCTGTTCTGTACCGATAATGTCGCATGTGACACAAAAATGGTGGGAGGCCAGGTGGCCATCGGATCGCGGAACAAAATAATGCGTTGTATGTTAAATCTATGTTATGCACCTCTGTATCTTTAGATATTCCAACGATTATATCGATGCGTAGATAAATCGCTTATTTTCAGAAAAATTCCACTGAACAGACTGGAAACTCATGGTGACCATTGATGAGATAACATGGTGAACATGGGATAACACGCGTATGGAAACCGGAAACTCATATCGACTGTAGATAAATCGAAGACTGGAGTATACGCTCTTGAATCCAAAATGGACGATCCATGATGCTACATATCGACCGAGGGTAAATCGAAAGTCCGATTTACGCTATAGAATATGAAAAATGTATGAAATTTATATAAACAGAGCGAAGACTCAAACCAGTCATCGACATTATAACGTATCCACCATGGATAAACCAGAGATTCAAGTGTACGGGTGAAAAATTCAAATAAACAGAGATATGAACCGTATAAATCGAGTAACTCACCTGCTAGCAAAGGGTTCGCAGCGGCTATATTGTACCTCTGTCGCCTGCAGGAAGCACCGACGGATGTCGTCGTCGAGGTTGGTTGGCTGGCCTCCGCCAGATCCGCTTGAAGTTCCCGCAGAAACGTGTCCAAAGTGTCGAACGGTTCCTCGGCCGTCACTCCGGACATACCCTCGTTTTCCTCCGTCGGTACGGTAGGCGCAGCCGGTGCACCAACCAAGGCGCTCAGCTCCATCGCTGAGAACTCGACCGACTGTCCTGTGCTGCTCTCCTGGTAAAGTAGAAAGTTGACGGAAAAAATCATTAATTAAATAAATAAGATAGAAATATCGCGCAATGTAAATTTGTATTCCATGATTTTTGGTGCTAAGTGAACTACATTATCATTTTTCTGCCACATTCGACATTTTTTATTTGGAATTAAATAAGGTCTCGTTATTAGAACGCTAAGAATTATACTTAAATATAACTAAAATCTATTAGGTTTGACACGGTTGCAATTGGAATTGATCTCCAGGATTAAAGAAAATGGGAGGATGCAAAAGTTTTGAAAAGACAAACAGAGAGATTCACTCGGTTAAATTGAAGTGTTAACTGTAATTTAATTTTTTGTCTAATCTTGTACCTTTAAAGTGAAATAAAATAGTTGGATATAAGCAATGAATCGTGCAACACTGTGCGCCATACTTGCAATTCGCTATGTAAACTCATACTATTAAAGAGAAAAAGAAAGGCTGTTATGAGCAAACAACATACACAACAATAATAATCCATGTATTCATCTTTTTTAACGTTCTACCATTTTTTATACACTATTATTCTTTTACAATATTTTTTTAATTATGTATGTAAAGTCAAGCAAATAAGGTCTAGACGATGAAGAAAATATCTCTTTATACATATATTAGTACCTTTCTCGCTTCTAAATATACTACAATCGTCCCACCACTACTAATCATTCCCGCCATATATTTTTTTACTTTTTATGCAAATTTTTATTTTTACAGCAAAAAATATTTTACTTTTTCACATGACAATTAGATAACACGATTCATGCTGCACGTTCCATTTTGCTTCACTTTTCATTCAATCATTTAAGGTTTTCACTTGAAACAAATATATTTATTATCACTTAATATTTCATTATATCATTGATTGACAACTAATTAGTGTGTACACAAAACTTATTTTATTCTGTATCATCAGCGTATACGTGATGGCAATCTATTTTTCAAATTCAAATATATTATAAAACTTATGTTTTCAATGTATTTAACATCCATGGCAGCGTATACCATAGGAGATACTCGCAGACCGAATGTAATATTTAACATTAGAACTATACCACTTTCTAGATCAGAGCCAGCCAATCCAAATTGCATCGCAGACTGCATTAACGACCCAAGAATTTCTAGAGTTCGCACATATATAAGAATAACGACAGTTTTTTGCTCTACGGACATTATTCGGCGTAATAAACATAAAACTGCAGAATCTATGCATTTTGTATTCTTCATGTAGTTATAGGAAATTGATTAAATTAATTAAATTATTGTAATACGATGTAAAATACATTCTGAAATACCCGATACTTGAAAAGATACAGACAATTTATAATATATAACCACGGGCTACGTGTTGACCTATCCTGATCTAGGCCTCATTCCGGCGTACGTAGATATGCTATGAAAATCTATTGAAAAAAAGGAGGGAAAAGAGGAAAAACGTATACATGCAATCATTTGTATATTGCAACAAAATAGTAGAATTATTCGAAAAAGTGGATCACTTTGATTCCTTCGGTAATTTGAATGTTAATTTGTTCCATATGTGGTACAGGTTTTTCAAATTAAATTAATCCTTATGCAAATTAAATTTACCCTTTAGCAAATCAAGTACTTTTACATGTATATTATATTTGAAAAACAACATCAAACGATGTAAATTACGTAATAAAAAATCAAAAACTATGCGACTTTCTTCGAAGATCACTTCAGAAATTGGAATACGACAATTTCGGCGAAGATTGGATGATTTTGAACAACGCGAGTATCCACAAGGCGCAAGAAGTGCGCAGGATCTTGTTGATCAGACAAGCCACACTCTACTTTTTCTACCTCCATATTCTCCAATGCTAAACCCTATCAAAAAAGTATTTTTCAAAACCGAGTTTAATGCAAGAAATATGTTAGTTGATCCTTTAAATCGTCAAAAATTAGATGTGATCAGTAACTCCGTTGGAACTGTAACGTGTACAAATTGTTATAATTATTATATGAATATGCATGTTAAGTGACCAGCTACTACTACATGACAACCGCTACAAACTAGGTTCCCTAAGTGTATGAATTATAATATAATTTTTTATTTCTTACCATGTAATTAACATTATTCGATGTTTTTTTTTAAATATAACAAACGATGAATTTTATTTGTAAAAAAGTGAATTTCATTTGAAAAACCTGTACACATAATCTATTAAATGCTTCACAACAGTTCATCAAAGATAAACCAACCTGAAGGCATTGCGTTAGATCGACCATCTTGCCGTCGTTGTCAGGGCACCAGAGCAGCTCGTCGTCTATGAAGGGCATGTTTGACTCCTCCTTGGGCACGAGGGTGGAGGTCAGCGTGAGGGTCTGAGATACGGGGACCGGCATCGGGACCCGTACCCTGCGGCGGGGCCTCTTTAGCCACCCCCGCGACTCCTAACATCCAAAACCACCTCGAGAACACCTCCCCGCTGGTTCCTCGCTCCGATCCGAGAGGACCCACCCTCTTCTCCCTGCTCCGTAAGAACCCCTGGAATTTAACCGTATCCATTAGCCCTTTGCTATACTCTAATTATTATATTTATGTCTATTGTTTATGTATATAGTTTACGTTTGCCGCGGACTTCCTAAGCAGCCTATTCACGAACTGTTATTTATGTATTCTTCATCTGGTCTCTTTGGAGTAGAGTTCGGTCGATCAAATCGACATTGTCGCGTGAGAACAATAATTTTGACCACTCGTGAATAGATCGATGATTAAAAAAAGGTTAATAATTATTAATGTAGAAAGTTATTAATATGAAAATTATGATATGAAGGTGGTGAGTGAACCGAAGATGAGAGAAAAGGGAATGGAAAAAAATAGAACACGGGGGTAATTGGACCGGGAGTGTTTGTTATAGTATTTCGCATTACTCTTGACATAGAAATATTTACAAAAAAAGTTTGTATCAGTTTAAATTTGACTAATAATTACAAAGGATTAAGTAGTAACCGGGTATTTTTATGAAGACAAAGTTTAGAGCAGAACAGGTTAATGCCATCTTCACCTCCAATTTACACCGTTTTGCTGTTTTTTGTAATTTTTCGACAAAAATGATTTTTTGCTGGAAATGCAGAAAGTCTGTGAACAAAAAGGTTTTCCCCACTTCTATCTCGGTTGCTCAAGATAGACAATAAAAATTGAACGCTTTGAGCTCGTAGTTGCGATGCAGGCATTTTTTACCCTGACATTTGCAAAGTTGGTTATTCGTATAAGTTCTAAAAAATCGAGATATCATATTGGGGATCCATTTGTAAAATATCACAGCAAGGAAAACTACAAAAATGAGATTATATAAAATAGAGAATACAATGTTCCGCTTGATTAAAATGAATTCATTTGAGTAAATCTTACGTGTATTTCTTGGAGATAAATGAGGGTATAACTGTCTTGCTGAAATTTGTAGGCTGATTTCCATATACGTTGATATTTATATTTTGTTAGGTATATTTTAAATACGTTGTACTTACGAATACGTTACTGATTTTTTTAGGTAAATTTTTTAGGATGTAAAGGACACGTGGAACTTTAATCAGCCTGGGAATACATCAAATTACGTGTAAAATATTCCTTCTCAAACATAACCGAAAAATTACTTCAACACGTTTGTAAACCACGGAGTGCAAATTAATACGGTGCTGTTTTAAACATCTAAATGCGAATTAATTTGGTGTCTTTAAAAAACTCGAAGCACAGATTCATTCGATGCCTATTTAAAACTCAGAATGAGCTATATCATCGATAACTTCTATTTCCCTGAAAATTGTATTCTGAGCTTTTTATAAGATATAGGATACATATAATAATTAAATATAAAAAAAAATATAAGCTTCTCCAAAAGTGCAAGATATTTGAAATTGAGAACAAATCGAATTGTTCTCACAGACACACATGTACACAGACACGTTTTACCTATCGCATATTTTTCATCGTATGCTTTGTCAGTCCTAAAACATATCTCGCTTCTTCCGGGACACCCTTAATAAGATTTCGATGGCATTAGACCTGAAATTTCGATCGGTCGTCACACCGTCTGGATTTCCATGAAAGTGAAAACGCCGAGTGAAAACTTTCTTTCTCGTGCTGTTTCACTTCCTGCCGGCGTAACCTCCGTGCATTTCTATGCGGCTTAGGCTTTACGTAATTACGCCGCGGCCGTAGAAAGAAAGTTTGCAAACCGCTTTTGCCGGGGAGGTTAACATCCTCCGTCGATTCCAATCCCCGTTCCGCCCGCTCGGAGACTTTAATCTTTTTCTCTTAATACGCCCAGCCACGGAAAATTCAAGCCAACCTCGTCCTGGCTGCTAAAAATTTTGTTCGACGACTTGCAGATAGCTTTCTCCAATTCCACCTTGAGTTATTAGAGTGCTCTATAAAAAAGAAAAAAAAATCCTCAGGATGCACTTCTTTTTCTCATACTTCCTTTTTAAATTCATACTTATTACTTTTATCCGTATCTGCGGTCCTTGGCGTATTTTTATTCGCTCGTTTTGATATATTATGCTTAAAGCGTTCCTCGTTTTTCGCCATCGTATCGTGTATGTAAATGAGTTGGTCGCTGTCACAGCTTGATAATCAGATTGCAGAGAAAATCGTAATCAGATTTATTGACTAATATCCATGAATAATAATCGATGGTCTTGAATCGATGAAAATTCGTTGGGCGTAATTTCGCTTATTTCTGTGAGTATATTCTTTTGTTATGGATGGATAAATGAGAAGCTGTTAATGCCACCCTTGTAAAATTTAAAGCAAAATATAAGATAACGAAAAAAAATATATTGCAATTAGAATTATTGACCTACATCGTACAAATTTTTGCTGATATAATAGTCACGGTTTCCCCAAAAATATATGTTTTATTCTCGATAGCGTAGTCAAAACAGTTCGTTACGTCGTCAGAGATTCGAATAAACCGCCAGATGGCTCGATCGGCCATATGAAAATGGCAGACGACGACAGCAGCACGACGTCCGACGAGAGTCTGGATGCTAAAAGTGAGAAGTTCGATCCGATGAAGGTGCTTTACGCAACGAAATCGCGACTTTCCACGCTCCCCTCGCCGATCTACGATAATGTTTGCAAATTCGAGTCGGTGATGACAAAGCGCGCAGCCGGATCGTCGAAGGTGGGCGCTTCCACGTGGTCTACGAGACTTTCGACCAGCGACCATCGACCATCGACCATCGACCATCACTGTCTTTTTCCCGCTTTCAGAAGGTCAACAAGCAGCCGGAAGTGGAGACGCGCATGGCCAAGCGGTTTTCCTCCCACCAAGGTAAGTTCAAATTTTCTTTTAAAACTTGTAAATTATAATAATAATAATAGCAATAAAAAACAGAAAGTGATATCTGAAGAAAGTATTATAATGATAGTAGGTATAATCTTGATCTATTATGATAAGTCTCGATTTTTCTTGACAGCTTTAATAATTTTTTAATCAAATAAATTTTAATAAGCTATAATCAATTTACACATACACACATACACACACTCTTTTTTTCTTACGTGCCGTGTATAATCTAAACTAATATATTTTAAAACATCACGATTAAGATTACGTTTATTTTTTATGGTTCATCAAATAGGATAGTGTTTTTAAAATATATGACACGTATACGCAGTTGGTTCAAAAGGACGAATTAAAGAGAGTTAAAAAGTAGATTCAATCTTTAAATGTAGGGAAGTCCTGTGTTTTATTATTCGACACCTTATACGAAGAGCTGCATTACATGAAAGCAGTAGTCGCAAGATATTTGGCGCGTAATAGGAATATATATAATTTATATAGATTATGGGAATTAAAGATTACAGATTATAGGAATATATATCATTTATGTTGATAAAAAATGGTGCATAATATAATAGGTTATATTTATACACAGATTCTTGTTGATCAACATTTCATTGTACGCCATTCCTGCTGTAATACATCGCCTTCCTAGGAAAAAAAAATTCATGGTATCAATCCCCCAAAGTAATTTACCAAGCTTCATTTGCACTTGTATCATTTCCTGGCAGGAATATCCGAGGGTTAACCACCGTTCTGACTCGTTGCCAAGCGAGGCCAGCATCGAATTTTCAGTGAAAGTCGGGAGGAAATTTCATGTACGTCTATAGACGCCGACAGTCCTGGTTAAGCTGTGTATTGGCCCGCGGCCAATTACACCAGCCAGCCGATAAATCACGGATCCCTGACCCAGTGCAGTTTTATATTTACTCGTGTGAGCGCGCGCGCGCTCGCCGCTCTTGCTCGACATGCCATTTTCCCTTCGTCCCTCCCTCTTTCGCCCTCGACGATGGATGCGATCCCTTCCTGACACAAACAAGTCCTGGATTTATCACGGAGGAAAGGGTGGAACGATCGCAGCACGTCTTTGTCGTTGGAAAGGATTTTGCACAGCTTTGCCGATTGTCCACTTTAAGTTTCATACGTGTTTATCGTATGAAATTATGCGGAGCGTGAATAATTTACAGTGATGGTTTGCAGTGATTTACTTTGAATTTGCAGAGGATTTTATCAACATAAAATGACGCGACTTCGAAGACAACGCACAACATTATACGTATCATATGAGCATCTCTATATATACATATATGAATATTTACATTATTAGGTAGTTCAGTAAGTATGTTGGCATTTTTAAACACAAGTCGATGTTAATGTACGATTCGATTTTGATATCTGCAAAAATTACCATTACTTAGGCATAATTTTTGGTCGTTATCAACATTGATAGACCTGCCAGATCGTTTGTTATTGAGAAAATAGAAATCTCCATCGCGAACGTTTTTTAATCGTCTCCGAAACTTACGTTTTCATAATACGCAGTAAATAATCGAGTATAATCTCAGTATCCTGCCTCATATTGCATATAAAAAATGGGATAAAAAAATTTAAGATAAACGTGAATTTTTTCTTTTTCCAATAACCAATTTTTTCTTTCGCTTTCCCAATGACATATTGCAGTGTCCATCATCAGACTAACGTAATATGTCGTAGACTTGAAACATTGTATATTATTGAAGAATAAACATATTGTCATCTAATGCAGAAATGTAACATTCCTTATGTATAAACATGAGTGAACATAAATATTTACATCTAAGCAAATAGATGCAAATCTGGAAGTATATAAATTTAGAAGTCCGAAGAAGTGACCCAGAAGAAGGGGGGGTCGATTCTCTTTACCAAGATCGATAATAGTCGGTAATAATGTAATAATGATGATAATTTTTTATTTAATAATTTACATTTAATTTACATATAATAAGAATAATCTTTTTCATTATTTTTTCGCTAAGAAAATACATTTGTATTTACAGCAATGTAATTTCGGAAGCACAATTAAGTACTGTTTAAACGGCTCTATACGTTTCGATAAATTTACACACACAGATATATTTCGATGATGCATAATTTCGTATCGTTCTTAACGATACAAACTTTGTCCAAGAAGAAACAATCTTTATCACGTTTCACATATCTTTTTAAACCTCTAGTCGAGTACTCACTTTCAAATTATTCTTTAGGTTAACTGATGCAAACCATTTTCCGAAGCACGTGTAAAAACCCTGAGGTCAAAGTTTTCCGTTCTTTTCCACTGCTCGTCAAGACCACGTCAACTGCGTTCACTCAATTTACTAAGCAAGAATACTAGGAATATTATGTCATGTCAAAGTTTTCCGTCTTAAACCAAAAAAACTTCTTTCACGTCGTGTTTTCATGCGCCTTCCTCTGCATCGATTTCCTGATTAAGCTCAAGCAAGAGGACAAGTCGGAAATGTCCCTTTTCCACTTAACACTCCATCATTCTTAACCCGTAGCTAAGATAAAATGAATCTCACTTACAAAATAAGAAAAAACCATGTAAAATAATTAGGTACCAACATTAAAATGACGTATCAAAAACATCATAAAAATCAATCCCAATCAAGTCCCGCTCCAGTTACCTCAGTGTCCAATTTTCTCCACGCCTTTTTTCCTCATATGGCTTAATTCACTACCTTATATTCCCGACTCTCTACTTCCTTTATTCCTAAATTTGAATAATCCTTAACCATCGAGCCACGCACCAAGTGAACAAAAACTATTGACTCTCTCACACGCAACGTCGTTCTGACGACTGAAATTTAAATTCCAGCATAACCAGATAGAGAAATTATTGAGTGTGAATAGTGATTGCCCGCTAAGGCCATATTCGCGAGTTATCGTGAAAATCATTTTCCTCCCTTTTTCATCCGACCGATCGAGGAGGAAGGCGCAAAACTTCGCTTGGCCAAGATCGATATTAGCGAAGGGCTCTCGTTTCCATCGCTATGCACATCCACCGGGTGCTTGGCTCCTCAGTTGCTGGTGGAGGGGCATTGGTGCACACGTATGAAGCGCAGCAGCACTTGTTGCGCCCGGGCGTCGACCTCGGGACTCAACCCGGGGCTCCAAGCCGGGCTGTGACCGTCTTCTAGACCGAAAATTTTTCGAGCAACCTACCAAAGGTCGTTCGGTTTCCGCCCTTACCCTTCGGTTCCTCTCCGTGACACGGCTCGGCCATGTACGAAATATCGGATCGATTCTCTTGGTAACACGTGGTGTTTTATGCTGGATATATTTTTTTTTATTCTTTATACGTTACATACACACGTTACATGGATTTACCATTATTATGGATGTGAGTAATATCGTTGTGTTTGCATGTTTAATTGTATGTTCAATTTAATCATTTTGTATTATTTGGTCGATGTTTGTGACGTGCTTCATGAATATTTTTAATCCATGATCGAGAATTTTAATGGGCAATCGACAAATTGTCGGTACTTTAAACTGACGGATTTAATGTAAAAGTGCGATACTGTTTGTGAGATTGATATTTTTATGAAACTAGTGAGAATAGAAACTTCAGAGTTGTTTGTAAATCATAGGCGCTGTTAGGTATTTGTAAGTTTCTCACGCTAAATGAATGACCCAAATATGTAGTTTTTCAGTTTACTCTCCATTTTGTTCGACAGCTATTCGATTCACGTATATATTGAATTTTTGATGAATCTATCGAATGTTAAATGTACCTATTATATATTTGACGTTTGATTCACTTATCGCATGTATTGGAAGGGTCTATTGAATTTTAGATGAAACTATACGATGTTAAGTGTTTGATGCATCTGTCGAATGTTAAATGAATTTATTAGTGCGGTTAGACTAAATAAGTAAAGATGTTTTTCTCCATTACGCTTTATATTTTGACATTATATAGTCGAGGTGCATACAAAGTATTTATCAAAGAATTTTGTCAATGTTCAATCACGATCTCGATAAGTCTTTATCATTTGAAAGAGAAAAGAATTGTACAGAATTTCGTTTACGATTAACCATGATTTTTATACGTGTCTTGTTAAAAATTTACGAACAGTTTGTGTGCGTGTGTGTATACGTACGTATATACATACATATACAAATAAATATACATACACATACGCATATACGTATACATATACATTAATGCAAAAAAAAGACGTTAGTAGCGGTAATGCGATCGTTACTTTTCAACTCAACACGAACAGCTCCATCACCACTCGTGTTATTGCTCTTAAAAGGAATTATTGATGACTTCAGCACCGCTCATAAAGGGTTAATCTATTTTGCTCGAACATTATATATAGGTAACATCTGACAAAATTATTTTCTCCCCACAAAGCTTCCTTACCGATGGAATTTGTTCTCCGTGCCTTATCTCGTGCATAAATATTTTTCATCGCCATATTTTTCCTCCCGCCATTTGCTTGATAATTCTTTTTAACATTATTCGAATCCACGATTCCGTGAAATTCCCCCAACGTGCCTTGGGAACAAATAGGTTAGTAGGGAATAGAACGTCTCCTTTTGGATCTCGAGACACCCGGTATACACTGGACGATCCAATTCCGTGGCCGTCGGTGTGCGTCTGCCCGACCTATCTCAACATAACAGATGACTATCGAGCACGCCGAATCGGCAGCGCCTCTCACCCTTTCGAAATCTAGACCATGAAATACCCCCCACCCCCCGGACTTCTCGCGCCCTTCGACCCTTAGCCCTCTGTAATCGGTATTTCTTTTATATTTCAACACCCTGCACCATACTTGCGATCTATCGTGTAATCTCGCGCCCCGAAGAGGAATGAAATAAGCTCAACGTGGGTATTGAATTGCTCGATTGTTTCGATCGATAATAATCCACGGGTTTGGAAAGAAGCGATACATGAATTGGGAATAGAGCACGCGAATGTAATGTTACTTTTAAAGTCGCAGAGAATTATGGAGAATTAGTACCTTTATTCGACATTAGTCTTGGATTTTGAGGCGCAGCATCGTACTTGTATTCTTAAAGAAAAAGAGTCTTGCTTTTGAACGAAGAGATAAAATCTGGATATAAGGAATGACTCGCTCAACGAGACCGGTAAGTGGCTTTGCGATTTATAATAATGTAGGAATCTGCAGAAAAAGTATAGCCGATTCAGGAAGGAAGCATCTAAGCGAAACGTTACTTTGAAATCACTGTGGATTACGGAGTGGTTTAGATAAAATCTTCGAAGTCGTGTTTCTTCTATTTATTCCTCGTTTATGTCGTTTATTATTTCTCCTTGATTTGTGGATTAGTTATAAATTAACATGTCGCGCTGTAAGTGTCAAGTAAATTGGTGTTAACAGCACCTGCTTAAAAACCTGCCTGTGTTGGCAAATGGATCACAAAATAGATTATCGATTTTATTATTATAATTAATGGTTATTTTTGCTATTATATTTGCACCAATTGAAATAAGTAGATGAAAGTAGAGGTTAAAGCATAGCCAAAATATTCAAATCCACAAGATATTTGGGTGAGAGAGAATTTAACTTTTCCAATGGGTGCCTCGAGCAATAAAGTTGATTCAAAAGAATTCGACGGGTCATTTGACAGGGTCGATGGTGTAGATAAATAACACTGGATATAGATACTGCGCGACACGAAAGTCACTTGCCAAATGAAATTTATTACGGCATTTGGAAATAACTCTTATCTTTCATTTGTTATTTATGTTTTAAGATATAGTGGCGCAGTAGGCAGCAGTAAATAACGATACTATAGTTAGTATGTGTTCCGTTTCGTTCGTGGCTTGGATTTATTGAGAGTCGAAGGAAAGGTAATTTATTATTTTCAGTTTTGATCGCTGTTGATCGAGAACTGAAAAGATAACTTTGTCCTGCGTAATTTAATTGACCTAAATTGCGCATGCTTCTTTTACTTGGTGCTAATTTCGCTGAAGACTAGAATTTTCAAAGAAAACCTCGTTGCCTATGTAAAGCAAATAAATTCTACAAAATGTGTTCTGAATAAAGGATGAAATATATCGACCAAAATAGATTAGAAAAAAAGCCAGATCAAAGCTGGAATACTTGAATACATTGGCGATAGACCAAGGCTTGATTTAAATGAATATCTTTGAAATACAACTTTGAAAATAAAACTTTAGATATGTTAAAGTATGAAAAACCTGTAAGCAATTTCTAATTAATTTTGTATTAATAGTAAGAAAAGAAAGGCTTGCATATCCAAATATTTGAAGCTTACTTACGATTTTTCTGAGCCTCTTTTTTCTAATAAATAATTACTTATACATTTGAATATAATTATGTACAATTTCCTTTTTTTTTTAACATAACTTTGGATTTCTTTCACTTTTGGTTTTTTTGGGTTCAGTCCAAGATGTATCTTAAGTTCAATTATAACAGAACCTTAATAGGACTCTATAACAGAATTTAAATGTACCAAGAATATTTGCATAATTTTCCCGATTCTTAACTTATTGGACGACGGAAGTCATTTTTTTTTAGTTTAGTTCACTGTATATTTTACGATCACTGGCGACAAACCTCCATTTCATCAACACCTCGTTCTTAAATACACCAAGACTTTCCTCGATCTAACTAACGTTTTCAAACTTGATGATCACAGAGCTTAAATATCAATTAATCCTCGATCTAATCAACGATACTTTTCTACATTCCTCAAGAGCATCTGCAAATTTTCCTCAGCTCTCTAAAACTACAACAACAGGCCACTATTTCCATGTACCTACAAGCACCATAAACATTAATAAAAAGGAAACGGCTTAACGAGCAATACAGATAATCCATTCAATGGTTCGCATACCACGGTAAAATCAGAGAAATTCTCCACAGATGCAAAGACTCAAATTTGGAGAATCGCTACAAAAAAAAATGACAGACCTGTATATTCAACCGGTTCCCTATTCTAATCTTAACACTACTTTTACCCGACTTTCCTTCATTCGCTCCACGATACATTTTAGCTTCATTGATCACGAGCAGTCCCCGACATAATCCACACATTCTTTCTTAAACTCGGATCATTTATACAATTAATCCAGCTCTTCGATACAATTTTTAGCGGACTTCCCCTCTAACCGTGTAAAATACATCGTCGGCTTAATCGCGACGGGGTCCTAATCAAGCTTCGATCCGATCGCGACTTCCTCCTCAAACTCACCAGGGGCATTGGCAAAGTTTTCTTGGCTCTTTAGCATCATTTTTGGCGGACTTTCCTCGACTCTGTGGAGGATGTATGGTCGGTTAGTGTCCGGCCAGTGGACGATCCCCAGGTTGAGTGGCGCTGGGGTGAACGACCTGCCGGGCAGCGCACTCGGCAGGGGCACACAGTCGCAAGCGCGGCTAGTGTGTACCGTACGGACGAGCAGCTTCTCTCTCGCGGCCGGCCGCCTGCTTTACGCGGACTAGCCTAAGGTACTGTTACTTCTGCGACGAGGCCCTTTCGATCTCCACCTCCTCCTTCTCTCACCCCACCTTTCCTCCACCTTTTCTCCTGATTGTATCCTGCTCCTTTTTCCCTCCCTTTATCATCCGTTTACTGCTTCAACACTGGAATCACCATTTCGATCGCCCCCTCCTCCTCCTCCCGCTTCTCCTCCCCCTTTGTCCCTCTTTTTGTGCCCCTTTTATCCACCTTTCATCCTCCTTTTTCCCCTCCCGCCCCCTTTTTCCTCTTGTTTGCCCTCTTTTTTCTCTCCTCTCCGTGCTTTTATTCCCCTTATATCCTCCCCCTTGCCCACCGCCGCCCCTCCCTCTCTGGTCCTCGTATTTTATTTCTCCCCTCCTTTCCTTTCCTCAGTTTCATCCCCCGCTTTGTTATGCTCTCCTGGCTTGCTACTTCGACGCTAGAATCGGCGTTTCGATCCTCCGTTTCCGCTTTTCCAACAGCTTTTGCCCCGTTCGTCCTGCTCCTTCTCGGGCCCTTTGTCGTGCGTTCAGTGATTCAACGCCGAAATCATCCCTCCGATGTCCTCCTGTTCCACTTGCTTCTTCCGACGCTGAGCTTCCTTGGCGTATAAATAGAATTGTATGGATTTTCCGGGTTGGGCTTTTTCAATGGGAAAGGCGTTATCCCAGTCGATCTCCCGATACTGAGTTCGCACAGCGAATTGGAAATATATTACCCTACGTGGCTCGTGCTTAACGCGCGCCTGCGTGATAAATCGGAAATTGAGAAAGGCCGTTGAGACGAAGAGGAACTAAAAATGGAAAATCCGTGAAGTTTAGCTATGTGGGGAAGGGGTGGAGGGGGTGTGTATCGACGCGAAAATTGTTGGAGGACGTTTAGTATCGGCAAATAAGAAAGAGAGGGGAGATATTACGATCGGGCAAATTGCCAACTGGGGAATATGCGGCCAGTGTTGGCGGAGTGCGCGCACTGCGCCATCGATTCTATACCTTTATCACTCTTTTATTGCTCAACGCCTAAAAACAACGCACCCTAAAGATTTTACAAGTACATATTTCTGTTATACCCTGTAGAATATATTGTTTTGTATATAAAAAGAAAAGAGTGTACTTAATCATTTCCGTTGCATTTCGTAGGGAATGCGATTCTGTACGTATATATACGTTGTACAGCATTTATATGTGTCTACGTAATGGTGAAGAATTCTAGCGCTAAGGGAAGGCCGACATTGCAATAAACGCAGAGATCCACAGCGAGAAATGGATAGACGAGTATGTAGTAAGGCGAATAAGAGAAGCGTATGATTGGAGTTGAATAGAAAAATATGTAGCGAGAATCAAATTTGTAAACACACGACAAACATTGACTTGAGAAAAGAATAACTTCGATTTTGTAGTGTGAAATAAAACTCATATTTTTAGATAAGGAATGCGTTTGAATAAAGACTTATTTGAACGAAGCTCTTTTACTGAATAAAACGGACATTTCATTTATATAAAGAATAAAGTTCAGTCGACAATATATTTTCCAGTTTGTCCGACGATCTTTTACCATCATTCTGACAAATTCATAATTCCGCGATCATAAAACTTTATCTTAAAGGTCCTTATCCGCAAAATACTGAACCAAGTGCTATTTGAGAAACGAAAATACTATTTTCCCAACCCAATATATGTATACGAACGAAATATATACGAAATAGATAAAGAAATATATACGAATTAAATGGAGGTGTCCTTTAATTCCCTTGGACGAGCATCCCGAGGTTCATTCCGTGAGCAGAAGAGACCGCGGAAAGAGGCAGACCTTCTCGGTTGCAAACCTAACGGTCAACCTCCTCGTTCACGCACGTGAACCTTTTCGAGGTGGTACCTTATCTCCTCTGCGTCGGTGGTATACTGAGAAGGATCGAGAAAAAGCGAGAAGGAGGCAAGGAAACGCAGAGTTTCGTTGCTGAGGCAGGAATACCGACCCTCTCCTTATCTTTTTTTCATCTTTTCTTTATGAATTTTTTCCTCTCCGCTCTTTTTTTTCACTCTGCGCTTCTTCTCTTCCCGCCTTTTTCTCCACTTTGTCGACATAAGGCTATAAAATAGTTTTTTTTTATCTCCGAGTTTGACTCTGCTCGTCATCTTAAAATTTGAATCTGTTATGTATTACGTTTTCGGAGAGATGAACCATGCAAGTTTTCGTTCTGAAGTTTGAATTTACTTCTTGTTTCCCTCGTCGACGAGAAGAATGTCGCACTTTTTCCGAGTATAATACATCGAAGTAACGTACGATGGAAGATTGAGAAAAAATGAGGAGGAGGGGAGAAAACGACGAGGATCGAAGCTGAAACAGAAATCTCGAACCTCTCCTTACTTTTTTCCCATTGTTTCTCTAAGAATTTCAGATTTTTCCTCTTCTTCTTTCGATTTTCCTCCCCTAATCCTCTTTTTTCATTTTATGTTTATCCGTTTCTTTTTCCATTTCGCTTGTATAAAACTGGATAAAATATCGTAGCAATTTCTTATTGTTAATTTCATTCCAGTTAAGGTTTCATAAACAAAGAGAATATCATTGCATTTTTTATCTTTAAATTTGAGTTTGTTTTCTATTTGAGCAGAAGGATTCGATTATCGTTCCCACTCTCGTTTCGTCAATAAAAATCGATACTTGGCAATATAGAAGCTTGGCGATTAAAGTATGTAAATTACCTCAATTTCCTTTGGATAGAAATTGCCAGATTTGGTTTTCCTCCTACCCTCCAATTATCCCTCTTGCGAAAATCACCCTTTGGTCCTGTTCTGGAAGTGAATGGAATTATTTTAATAGCTACAACTTAAACTGCAGGTAAAAAAACAAATATAATAGAGAAAGAATTGAATCGTTAAACATATTGTAAAAATTAAATGAAGAAATATATAGGAAAAAAACAAATAAACCTACGATAATAATGAAACAGGGAAAAATACAGAAAACACGTATCAGTAAAGAAACATTTGAAGGACATTACATAGAGAGATATGTAGAAAGAAAACAGAGCTATGCGCTACAAAACTTAATCCATTATTCACCATTCTCCCTTTTTGGGACGCTCCTCCTTTATTTATTCCTATCTAAGCAGTGGAAATTTTAGTTCTGAATATTGTACTCAAATGTTGTACAGACTGCCACAAAAGTTACAAACTCAATAAAAATATTTTTCTCTAATTAGTTTACCTCTGAAAATGAATTGATCAGTGCGTTTTTTATGTTTGCATCTGGCTTTGGCGTATATTGGGTTAAACAGAGAAAAATCATAATAAATGAAGATACTTATGAGAACTCAATGAAAAATAACGTGTAACAAGTATGCATAGGTTTGCAAGCCCGATTGCCTCTTAAATCTCGTGGAAATCAAGGCGCCCACCGGATCTATGAAAGATCCAGCCCCGTGATCGTATTTTTAACACGGCGGATATCTTCGAAATAAACGTCGTGCGCGCGCGCGCGCGGCCTGCGGCCGAGCCGGCTCGTGGTTTTATTTTTAGAGAATCGCCACGAGCCCTCGTCGAAAGCCGTTTTCCCATTCACCAGAAAAGAATATCAACTTTCGTATTTTTTTTCGCCGCCTTACAAATGCACCTTCTTCTCCAACCGGGGGAAGAAATTTCCATCATGAATCCGGCTGCAACTTTATTATCCTCATTATGTTGCCGATAAAAAAATTCGTTGTTTTGCTCGATTCTATTTTGGCGTAGCCAATGGTACGAATACATCGCCTCGTGCTTTTATTTTCTCCCATTCATCAAACTGAAAATCAAGTTTCGTGGGTATTTCAGTGAATACATTATCGGCAAGAGTGTTCCTTTCGCAAATCTCTTTCTACGATATTTCTTGATTTTTACGCGACAGAAGGAATTTCCGTGATGGATCCGCCTCTGATTTAATTACTGAATTTCCTCTTTAAAAAACCAATCTGCTATATCGGCCTTTGTGCTTTACTTCATTTATTTAATTTGTTTTAGTTTATTTTTACGTAACCAATAGCTGGATTATGATTACCAAGACACACTTGCGATTTTTTGCCCGAATTTATTTAGGACGCTTTCTTTTTCTGAGCGTTATTTGGTATAGGAAACCGTTACGATGATATGATCAGGTGTCGGAAAATTTTACGATACATACACTGAATATACGAAATCAGTACTATATTGCTTATTTATATTAAAATATATTTATAAATATACGTAGCTAGATATCATATGGAATAAATTTCCCTAAGTAAGTAGATCAATAAAGAATATAAAGAAATGCTCTCTTATCAAATACAGTAATTTTTTTAAGAAGCAACCGACCGATCATTTTGATCGCTTCAGTAGGTTTAGTGTTAAACATTTTTATATTTTATATATTAGATGTACAACTTTGCTTCCGCCGGTTTCCTATGGATGGCTTCAGCGATAAGTATTGGTTTTTTCAACGCATTCGTACACTGCTCGAAAGACGAGAGAAGGCAGTGGCCAGCGATGGACAATTCTTTGAATCACAAATGTATCACCAGTTTCTTACAATAAAGTCTCGAATTTCGGAAAAAAAACGGAAACAAAGTTATACTCTTTATATTTTATATTAGACTTAAATCTAGGAACAGCCTGATCTAGTAATGTTCTAGTAATAATAGCAAATAAATAAATTGATTTGTTACATACAAGTGGTGAACATGGATTACTTATATTATTATTCGTGACAGATCAATTTCTTGATTCATTATTTTTATTTTTCTATTTTAACTCGATCAATCATGTTTTAGCATATTCTTTGTCTATAACATATCTCTTTAACTGTTCAAAGAAACAAACATTTATATATTTATTTTGGTTTGTTCAACATCATTTATGAAAACCCGTAACAAATACATTATTTTTGATCCGGATGCTTCAATTTTTCGAGAATTTCCTGAATTCTTCATTTGTGGAAATTGCTTTCAGAGCCTGTCGCGAGCACAGCCAGAAGTCTCGAGGGTAAAAACGTCCTCTCGAAAATGGAAAAGATCCTAGGACCCTTAGGAATGCTCCACGGATGTATGGAAAGCAGAACTCGCGTTAAGGTAGGCCATGATTCGAATCGAATTTAATTCAGAAATATAATACGTACTGTTATGCAAGATTTATTCATCGATTAGCAAAATTTTCCCGTTTAAATTTTTAATACATTTCCTAATAATACTCTATGAATACATGGAAAGTAAGGTTTACTAGAAACTTAATGATTTTTAAAGTGTGAACCTGAACCTTAGAAAATTGAAGTATAATGGGTACATTAAATATCAATTACTGCTGGTCAGAAAATTCTTTGAGATTTGAAAGCTTCTATCTTCTTGAAAAGCACCGAATTAATTTTTAACCGAACGCAAATTTCGACCGACAATCAATTTTCCAAATGTTTAATCAATTTTCACAAAATTCTAAAATCAAAGTCAACAATGAAGTCAGATAAGAGCATTCTATTAATATCTGAATTAATTGACGACACCTAAGAATTGTCTAAAAATAAAGCCTGTTAGCTACGTTGAATATCGATAACAGATTTATTTAGCGTACTTCATGGACATTAATGAGTGAATTAATTGCCATGCTTCGTAGGAAAAAATTGGACGAATGAAAAAAAAAATGATTTCTCCTAACAAACTTGGTGCTCGAAATTATAAATACATATGTATATATGTATATATGTGTGTACACACGCGCGCTCACGCACAGACACACACACGTGCATATATATATATAACTTGAAATAACTGGTCGTGCGAGCAGCAATTGCAATTCCTTGCCGCTCGCAACGAGCAGTTATGTCAAGTTAGTAGGAAAAATAAAGCGTAATAAATGTATGAGATGTCGCGAAAAAATTCTTTGTCGAATGTTCGAGAGTGTTGATGGTGGTTGAGGGCTCGTTTGCACCGTTTCTTCATGGCTCTGCCACGAGTTGACACAGTTTCCTACCCAAGTGACACGTGCACGAGGCCTTGGAGGGAAGGAGGGAAAACCTAAGGGTCAACAGACGTAGCCATGGAGACCAGCCCTTACTTACTTCCACCCTTGCAGCCCTCCATATATCCCTTGGTCCTTTAAGGAACGATCAGGAAAGACAAGGTCGCCTTTCTCCCTCCTCAAATTTTCGAAGACCGTCCACTCTGACCTCCTAAGAGGTCAAAAGTCTCAGAATGTTTACAAAGAACTGTTCATAACGTTAATCATTTATAATCCACGTTCTCTAGAATTTAATGCCGTGGTTATAATACCTTAAGCTTAATTCGCGTGTCATTTGTTTCTGCGTTGAGTAATTTGAAAGGTTCTGTAGCTTTAGCATAATGAAGTTTATTAACATAATCATGCACGATGTTTTTCGCATCTCTAGTTTCTCCCTCAGCTATATATAACAGTTTTTTTTTTGTTGTGGAAGCTTTTATCGACAGACCTTGCTTTACAGGACAGGCACGTCCAGGATTATTTAGAAAATTTACAAACCACCGCTGAACCGTTTTATTCGAAATGGCACTTAGCCTATATACCTTAGAAATTTCACTGATTACAACATTTGCATTGGATTTGCTTTTGGGTTAAAAAAGTACAGTATAGTAAAAATATTGCTTTTGATTCTCTACCTTTACGATTCGACAAAACAGAACGTATGGCTCAAGACACTAACAAGATACATCAATTTGGTAGAGGAAGAAACAATTTTACTTTATAAAGTAAGAATTATTGCTGTCACCTGAAGTGTTAATTCAAGATTTCAGAGCATGCTAATGAAGATTTTAAAAACCACAGTTGTTTTCGAATAATCTAATACAAGGAATAGGAAATGTATAGTTAAACAACATTGCTTCCTTTATAATATTGAATAATCCGAATTATGAGATATCGTGACCTTTGATTATCATGATATTAAGATACTCAAGTTATAATATCTACGAAAAAATATGACATAGTATTAACAAAGAAACGAGGAAAAAGTAGGAGCGCGGATTAAATTGAAATTGACATAATTGATCTTCCACCGGAAGTACCATTCTACGTTTGATATCTCAACGAGCGGAATCAAATATCCGATTAACCTCCTTCTGAAAGTCGGACCGTGCTCTTCGATTAATTACTTTCATTAACCGATTTCCTTAATATACATATACATACATACTTTAATATACACCGCATATGCATATATATTTTATTGATATTCCATGTGACTGAGCAGACGTTACAATTCGTTATTAGTCCATTATATGCCAAAGCCAAATGCAAACCTAAATAATAATCAATTCATTTCCTGCGGTAAGCTAATCAAAGAAAAAATATTTTTAACGAGTTTGTAACTTTTATAGCAGTCAATACAACATTTAGGTACAACAATCAAAACTAAAATTTTGATTGCTTGGGTAGAAAGGAATAAAAAAACAAGTATCCCAATAAAGGGACAATGGTAAATAATGGGTTAAAGATTTATTTATATTGTTCAAACGCAATGGCTCAGAATGATCAAAGTTTAATATATTAGTTAACTCATTAATAAAAACTTGCTTTTTATAAATGTATTTCCATCCAAACTTACGCACACGCAACCTCTAAGAAAATTGTATTTTTCATTCAAGTTTCTTCAACAAGAGGATTTATTCTGAGTGCCTTATTGGAAAATACATTGTACCATACAGGAATATTTTTTTCCTCGTATTCTCATAGTTGCCATTGGCTTAATCATTTTTCAAATATTCCACTAATCGTCGATAATCTGGGATTTTTATAATTCACCTTGAGGTTTAAGAAAACGAGTTAATTATAAACGATGATCTAACATGATAACGACGAAGCTCGAACTTAATTATAAAGTTTGTACATTTTATCCTCATCAGAATATCATTACATTATCCTAGTTCAAAACATTGTATTTCTTAAATTACTTTTCCCTTCCATGTTTCATTAAAACTGCAATCCCTAGCATTGATTCCAAATTAATACTGAGTAAGATTTATTCTTCTTTAATACAGATAATTAATTTCCATTCGATTTAATTCCTATTTGATCACAAGGCTCTGTTGCAATGAAAACGAATTACGAGTCAGGTGCGCAAACGAACCGATGGAATTGGATGAGCAAACCGATCGTGGAAGTCCTCAAGATTCCTACGATGAGTTAGCCCCGCGCCTTCAAGGTTTCTTATTCTTGCTGGATTTGATCACATAAATTGGAAAGAGAAAGAAAAGGAGAAATTATGATTCAGTAAGAAATTATGGTTTAGCACGATTAGGAAGAGCACTTATATCCTGATTTACACTTTGTGCTTATTTTCTCGAAAAGTGTCTTCGATTAAGAATTTGAAAATAGTATTTTCTTAAGTTGATACCGTAATAATTACGGTTATTACTATTAACATTAGAATTGCGGAACGATTAAATCATCAGATTAGCAATTTCTCAAAAAAATTGTCTATATTTGTAAGAAAAAAGTTGCGATTATTTGAATGACTTCCACCAAGTTTATTCTGATACAATAATAACTAAATGAATCTGTTTATGTTTTCTCTTTACATTCTTTTATTTATGTTATATTAAACGATTCTATTATTACATTAATGATATACCTACTCTACTTCTAACAGAAGCTGTAATGCTAATCCATGGTAAAGAACATAAAATGTAAAGACTCGAACCACTCTTGTCCTTCAAATGAATTTTTGGGTATGTTAAAAAAAAAAATGGGAAGTGAACGTGTAAAGTGAAATTGAAACAAGTAAGGATATGAAGTAAAGCGTGAACAGTACAAAAAAATAACTTCGTGAAACCTTAGAAGACAATTATTGCTGGCCCGAACAACGCAAGTCACGCGACTGGCTAAAAATATATCAGAGTTTCTGCTCAACTATCGCTTCAAAATGTTCGAGGCAAAAGGGTTAAATTCTTTTGAAGGTCTACACGAGGAATGCTATTGGTATTAGAGGACACGTGGAGGCGTACGTCGCTGCCTTCGACAAACATTGGAATCTCGCCTTGGAGGATTGTTTCGAGATTTGGACACGAAGAATTAAAAGGAAATCACCCGCTTTAGGTAATTTTCATCCCCTACAAATTTTTGTCGTTCCTGAAAGCTTACCAGTCCCAGATCCATACCTTTTCTTGACTTTTATTCCAAGCTGTATTCCATAAGTCACCATAAAAAAAATGGAACACTGGAAGGAAACTATATCTTCCTATAAGATTTCTACAAATGTGTTTTCAAGATTTCTTTACGTTCCCTATATGTTGTACATATTTTGACTTTTATTCTCCCGCGAACTTAGCTTTGCATGTGATCCATAAGCTTGGAAAGGATTGAGAAATATTCGGAACTAGTCTCAGGTTGTGGTTGAGAAATGGTCAATGGTGAAATAAAATAAATATAAAAGATCCTGATCTGTGAATCGAATTATGCAAGGAAACATGCCATATATAATGTTTTGGAGAGTAAAAAAACGTTTCCTGCTATATTTCGCGTATATACAAAACCTTATTTATATGTGAAAAAGAGAGGAACAAGTTTCCACGTGTGTACAAAAAAAATTCAACTTGAGAAGATTAAGGCGAGCCGACAAGGTTGAAATGGCCGGTTTTGCCATTTTGCACGACGATACCGAATGACAGCAGGCAATTTGTCATTGGTTCAGGGCTGTAGCAATCGATGGCCACGCTTGACAATTTAAAAGCACGATAGTTGCCTGTTTGTAAATTACAATGACGCATCTAACGAGCGCGAAACCGAGTTTTTACACTGTGCATGTCTTTACGGCCGCAATTCGAGGAAAATCCACGGCCTTAGCGGCTAACATGTGTGCTTGCAAATTGCAAACGATATTATCCAAGCGATGATTAGAACTTCGCGAGGCATACATACATTGTCTGCGCCATTTATTTTCTACTTCAACAATGAAATGCGTACAAGTATATTTTAAAGAAAGTCAATTTATATTGGCGGATTATCCAATCTGTAACTGGACTTTTGCGAGGTACACATCTGCGTCTGCGTTATTTACTTTCAGCAGAAATAAAAGCTAAGATAAATGAAATGTGCAATATTTAAACTTATTTAAAGAATAGAAAACGGTTTTTCTTGTAATGGAAATTAACGAAAAAGATACCAAATTTACACTATAATATTAGAAGTTACATCTAAATAAGTAACGAAGTATTTTGTACGTTGAATAAATGGACTTTATTTAATATAATTTGGAATTTGCCACACAGCTCTATAAGTATGCACTTTAACTATTTTTTATTGCAAATGAGATGTTCATGCTGTCACATATACGTATCACACTTATTTACTCAGTGCCCACAATAAAATTTCAGTCTATTTCCACGATAGAAAAAATTACCAAGACAGGTATTTTTTGAAAAACGACAATAAATTTATTTCTGTTCTATACAAATCACATTACTTTCACCACAGGTCTCAGTAAATTTGCTGAAATAACTTTTAACCTGCTTGGAGATACACGAACGTTATTTTCTTTGAGACAATCATGAATTTTAGTGGCCTTATCGAACATGCTAATTCTCACGCTTAATAATTCTACGTTCTCTATTTGGTTTGTTAAAGTTAACATTTTTCTATCGACAGAACGATATTCCGTGTGCGAAAGTTCATAATTTTGGCCACTAACACGTAGCTCAAAAATAATTAAGATTTATGAAGTTTAAGAATTAAATGAAATTGCAAAGAGGAAATGCAAAATGGTGAATTAAGCCGAAAATGGAAAAAAGGCGTGGAGAAAATTGGACCACTGGGTTAACTGGACTTTTTTCACTGATAACTGGACGTTATTTTCTTTGTCCATTTTTATCCCATTCCCGATGTTTTCCTCTCTCCTAAATCACGATTGATATAAAGTAAACGTGACATGATCGAACAAAGAAACCACGTAGCTTTTTTCTCGCTTTAAAAAATTCCTCTCTGACGAGGCGAATTTCGATATTTTGTAATTCATGAAGTGAAAGGTTAACGAACTTTTTCCGACGCGAGGGGTGGCTTTATTTACACCAGTGAGGAGGGAAAGGGCGGTAGTCGAAGAAGGTGGAAGGAAGAAAGCAAAGGAGGGATAACCTCCCGAGGTTGGCCCTTCGGGGGCAATGACCGACCTTGACTACCTAGCGGTTCGATGGCAGGAACATTTTTCTCCATATCTTTAGCCCGGCAAATATTACCAGACGTCAAATTGGTCCGATAAAGATAGGATCATTGTTAATATCACTAGTGGACTACCAATAGGATTTTTTTTAGAACTTCATCGATACTGGCCTGGCAGAAAATGTATCACGATATTATGACATTAGAGATATTAATGAGATATTAATTGAAATTTTTTGGTGCTACAGACAGTAGGCCTGATAGGTTTTGTAATCATATCTGTTCGAATCTTTGGAACTTCAGTGAGCATTGATTTAACATAGACTATATTAATATATTGTTAACAGAAATAGGTTATCAATCTGAATTTTTTTCTATAAAAGGCACATCGGATTATTGTTAATATAATTAATACATGGCTGATCTGACTTGTATGGATCCTCATTAATGATAGTAAACTTAAAGAATATATGAGATCGTTATTAAAGTCACTGATGGATTAGTAATTTGAATTTTTTATATCTTCATGAACACTGACCGGGTTGAACGATATGTCATATCATTATAGAAGTCATTAGTGAAGAACTAACCTTAAATTTATATATCCTTATAGACGTAATTTTCATTAAATAATACTCTATACAATATCAGAACTAATTCGTCCTGACTATCCTTTTGCTTGGAATTGTATATAAATTAAACAAATGGTCCTTGCGAGCGGTTGTAAAACAAAAACTCACAGCAAGGTTCCTGTGTTTAATTCAAATACATCAGATCATTCGTATAGTCATTAATGGGCGATTAATTTGAATTTTTTGTATCGTCATGAACACTGGTCTGGTTACACAATATATTAAATCATTATCAAAGTCATTAATGGAGGATTCACCTGTTATTTATATATCCTTATAGACATGATTTTCATTAAATAACATATCAGCTCTAATCATTCCTAGCTATTCTCCTTCTTGAAAATGTATATAAATTAAACAAATGGTCCTTGCGAGCAGATGTAAAACAAAAACTCACAACTGCTCGCGAGGACCGTTTGCTTAATTCAAATATATCAGATCATTTGTAAAGTCATTAACGGACGATTCGTTTGAATTTTTTGTATCGTCATGGATACTGTCCTGGTTGTTTATGCGGTGGCACGTGTCCAGGGTGGTGGAAGGGTCGAAGGGCCGAAGGGAGGAGGCCACGAGTTGGCAGTGGGACACGTGTACACGTCGGTCATCGATCCTGAGGGTTGTTCCTCAAGGTCGCAGAGGCTGCCACCCTCCCAGCCCCGTATCAACGACCTTTCAACCCCCTCAGGACCTCCCTCGAGTACGTCACCGAGTCGACCAGCTCGGAACACCTTTCACAGGGTGAACCACGTGGCCCACGACGACATCCTCGACTCTTCCTGACACTCTGCATCCCCATCGCTGATAATTCTCGAATAATCCACCACTAAATGCATCGTTACTCATTCTGGGATGGTTGATTGCATCGCTAATCATTTTGGAGTTGTTAGGTTCTGGAATAATTAAATCTGTTCTCGATGATCTTGGGATAACTCGCTTTAATTCCATTAAATACGTTCGTTAATGATTTATAATGACTAGCCCTACATGCATCGTTAATATTTCAATAATTACTTTCGAATAATTAATACACGGATGTAATGTCAGTGATTTTGGGACAATTAATACTTAAATTTATATATTTTGTTTGTTCTAAAGTATATGTCTCTTTGCACATAAGTTAGAGTAGCTTTTGTGCGTTTTCGAAAATGATTTACTATAATTATCGACGATTCAGGCTATAATTCTAGCTGGTGACATACTTGTACAGTTGTTTTCTTTTGCAAATTTTTAGCAATTGCCCATACACTTTATAATCTTCTTCGCCAGAGCTTCATAGAGTACTGGATTTACTATATAGTTGCTTTGTTAACACTTTTGCTCAATCAAAACCATCATCACTTTTTGAACTTAACCTACCAAAAATCTATGAATCGCATCTTCCATGCGGAAGCGACGAAGTGCTAATTAACGTTTAAGTCGTTGTAACGATTACGATTATGATAGATCATTGAGTCACTTTCGCTACTTCGTACTCAGGGCTAAGCTACATCAAACATATATTTCAAGATCCAAACAAGGCAGACGAATTCAGCGGAAAACAAAGCTTTCAGTTTTTCACAAGGTAAAAGCCATCGTCATTGCTCGAAGCCCTGACTAAGATCTCGAAGGGTAATCGATGTAAATACGTTAAACAATTGGCCTTTGCGAGCAACAATTGTTTACCATATATACATAACTATCCAGGAAGAAGACAGTTGGGAGAGAATATGTCTAACGGGTGCAAATTTTAGAGAGGCCAAGACTTTCCGTACGGTCCAACATACAGATATCCATGATCGAGGGTCGAAGCCTTCGCATGAAATGACAGCCAAGGAAGGGAAGAAGTTTTTAGATCAATTACATTAAAGAATGCCGTATAATCGTACGTGGCAGATCTGCGGAAGTGACGTCAGAAAATTCCAGGGACACTCAACGGTTTTGTTCGTTAGGTGCCCCGAGCAAGGTATCGATGAGGCAAGAGGCCGTTCCTAAGATAGTCGTGAGGAAGATCGAGGGAAAGACGGAGACCTTGGAGAGGCACGTGCCGCAGATGCTGCTCAGAGGGGAACAGGTCGCTATGATCGTCAAAATAATCAATTAACACGAGAGGAACTCTCCTGCCGACCTGCATCTACACTCCCGCGAAAGGAAGTAAGAATTTTTCGCTCCTAATTGTCCGGCTTGTACTGATTGGATACTTTTTCTAGAGCGAGCCCAACGCCAAAAAGAATTGTGCGGATGGTATCGATGTAGTTTAATTAATGCAATAACCGGATAATGCTCGGTCATGAAGGTGATCGATTGAAATAAGAGAAACTCTCTCGTTGATCCGCATCGTCACTCTCGAGAAAAGAGGAAGTATCTTACACTCATTTTTCTATCTCGAACGTATTATCATCGATTTTGTATTACGATCAACGCAATCGACAAATATTATTTTCTTACGAACCTAATGTGCTGTATAATAAAAAATCTATTTATAATACCTGTGCAGTATGATTACCGTAATAAGCAAATGCTGAACAATTGTCAAAATAATCAATGGACATACGAAGCGATGACTTATGAATTCACATGCTTAATCACGAGCGATTGTAGGAATGTTTTTTTATACCATTTTCATTATTATTCTAACAAAAAAAAATCGGCAAGTGGCGGAAATGCAAGCGTGGTAAACATTCCTTTTATTGTGCCATTTTCATTTTTATTGCAAAAGAAAAGTCGACAAGTGACGGAAATGCAGGTGTGATAAAGGGCATCAAGATCACGAAGAAACTCGTTGTGACGAATGAAGAAGATCATAAAGATGCTCGCTATGACCACTTTAATATGTATTATTAGAAATTACCAAGGAAATGAGGTTAGGTGTACGACACTAATAACAACTCGTCTGCGCGCACAGTCGAAAGAAGCGCGCCCGAATTTAAATACTTCATTAGGCGTTTAGAAGAGAATTTGACCAGAGGACCTGGATAGCTTAGAGATAAAGCAGTCGTCCGGCAAACGAAAAAAGGTCCAGAGTCCCGATCCAGTTATTCGATGATCCAATTTCTTTCTACGTCTATTTCGTTTGTACGATTCGTCGCCACCTCAATTCCTTCATTTTCCCCAATTTTTAATTAATATATTATTCCCCCTTTCACTATTTGAGCCACGCAACCGTGGCTAAAAGATTATGTTCTACACGCAAGTGTCGAAATCCTCGACGGAACTTGAATTCCGGAAAATTAGAAGGAGCATTGGTGTAAGCGTACGAATAAAAAGCCACTCGCTATGACCACTTTATAATATGCGTTATCATGAAGAAACGCGTTGGTTGTAGACGCATAAAAGTAATTAATAGAATATTATTCGCAAGAGAAATGTGCGGACAACGGTGTTGCTCGTATTTCTTGTGAAAGAAACACAGTTCTGATGCTTCAAACCACCCCTCACGTGTCGATGAACCCTGGCCTACCAGCGACGATCGATATTCGGCGGTTCACCGGGACGTTAAATCCACCGAAACTCTTTCTTCTCTTTTCTCGCCATTCGCATTCCGGCAGAGGCGGTTCTTTAACCCGCCATAACCGATATTTCTTTTGAATCTCAAAGCTGTGGTCTCTGATCCCTGTCTCTTTGCGTAGCTTCGTGTTATAAAAAGAGAGAAAATGCCGTACTTTGATATGAAGTGAACATTTTTAATTCCTTGCAGCTTAATACTCTTCGAATATTGAGGAAGAATCGGGATCAGGCATTCTCTTCCTGACAAATAAAATATTTTTTATTTATCGTCACTTGATATTCCTCAAATATTTCGGAAACATCAGGGTGATATATTCACTCCATTTGCCAATTAGAAGTTTATCACTATACTGTGATTTAATACTCTTCAAATTTCTCGGAAGAATCAGGATGGTTTTTTTGTCCCACAAATATTAAGGGTATCGGAAAAGAATTTCGTTTTTTTTCTTGACAAGTTCTAAGGATCAGTTGCGTTTTCACTATTGCCTTGTGAAGACGTGTCATTTCGATGACTACTTATCAGGAGTGCATCGTGATTTATAAAATTAAAATTTTGTACCCCGATTTACAATGGATGATATTTATCAAGCGAAGAATTCATTCAAAATTTGATGATTTATCATTTTTTTAAAAATAAGACTGCACCAACTGCCACTAAAAACATTTGTACTATACTTTGCGATCATGTAAATGTTCGTAAGTGTCAAAGATACTTCAAGAAATTTTTATTGCAAAATTATTGATTTGAAAAACAGCACTGGAAGTGGCAGACCCAGAAAAGTAGGCAATGCCATACAATGACTGCTAAAATCGAAAGCGATCCAACTTCATCGATTGAAAAAATTGCGAACAATCTCGGATACTCGTGGTCGAGTCTTCGAGCGAATCTTAAAAAAATGGGGAAGATGTGGAGAGAGGACAGATGGATATCGCACGAACTACACGAGGAGCATCTAAGCGATCGAACGACATTTCTTTCCGGTAGCCAATTTCCTATAACGTAATATTTCTCGATGTTTGAGAAAAATCAGAATAAAACATCTCCAATCGCCGTTTAGAAATTCCTACTTTTTCCAACGTCTATCGAACAACTGGATATTGGTTGCGAAGAGTGGAACAGAGAGGTGCTAGCCTCCGGCGATCGCGCAGAAATCGTTTTTCCTCTCACGACGTACCCTCCCGGTTTCTACGCCGTGGAAAAGTGCATCGCAGGCTTTGGCCGCGAGGTGAAAGCAGGAGAGCCTCCTCCTCCTCCTCCTCCTCTTCCTCCCCCCCTTTACTTTCGCTCTCCGGAGAAAGTCTCTCCATCCCCCTTCGCGCCACCTTCTCCAGGATCCCAACACGTTCCGTAGGTCACCGGTGACCCACGCTGGGATTTCCGTCTTAGCCATCCGATATTTTGGTTCCTGTCGGAGCTAATTAGCCGTGTAAGTGACACGGACGAATGTATATAAGTGTCAAAGAAAACACATCGGTGTACGCTAAGGGTGTATATCGTCGGTCCCAAAAATATTCGAGCGTTGGCGTAGTTTCCTTGATTATGATATGTGTATAGAGTGTCCTGAATCATTAATAGGGAATTCATAGTAGAATTGTTTAGTAGATTTATAATTATAATTTAGTTCTATAACAGATTTATAAGAGAATTGTTATGTGTTACTCATTCATGATGGTTTTTTTTATGGTCATACCATAAATTTCAATGTTTTTTATGGTACAAGAAAATGTACAATGTAGAAAAAAATTTTTGTTATGCTACATTATGCTTGTTTTATACGTGTTTTATGTATTTAATAAAGGGAAATAAAGCATCTGAAAAGAAAGTAACAAAAGTTGACGTAAAATTGGTATTTTTTTGAGTATCCTTTTTTATTGCGTTTTATGTTGTCACTGTCTCGTCACGGTGAAAATAATTTTTCGGGATATTGTTTTGGTACAACCTAAATCTCTGCCTAAGCTTCATGCTACAAACGCATTTTTTTTCATTATTTTGCGGTGTGCGTGTGAGCGTTATATATATATCGATTTTTTGCTCATTGTTAATGGTATTGAATATTTATTTTGAACACCGAATTATCCGCCAGAGTGTACAGATTAATGACCACTTGGTGTGTGGCATCAATATACTCAAGATGATAAATTATGAATCAAAAATTTTAATTAATATTAAATTCACAAACCTTGGCATGAAACAAACAAAACTTTGTCGAAAAAAAGGCCTGAACATAACGGATCGCTGGGTAGTATAAAAATACCTTGCAATATGTTCGTATATCTATTTGTCATTCAAAATGTCATCAGTAATCACCGCTTCAACCGTGAGTGAAAATACAACCCCATACCATTATCGATTCGCCATCCTACTTTGCGGCAGCCTGTACATGTTTTGATTCAAACTTCTTCTTTGCCCTCTCCAAGCCTTCACGCTTCCATCAGCACCGTATATGCTAAACTTATTGTCATCAAGAAAAATACTATCAGACCACCACTTCAATTTATTTTTTATTCGTATTCATTCATTGTAAATTTACTCAATATACTGAGCATAATGCTCGCAGTTATGTTTGTGAAAAATTGTATATTGCCTGAAAAAGATATCGACGCAGACTGTGGACTCGCGTATAACGTTATGGCAAATGTTTCGATCTCACGATTCTAAAACAAGTGAAAATCACGCAGTACGCAAATGTATTCCGCACTGCGCCTTCGCGCCATCAATAGAGAATGTTTAAATTTGAATACTCGAGCATTCATAGAGTTAAATATTCGCGGGATATTAGCAACTTCCATACACCTTCAAAAGGATAAGTCTCGTGTATTCGGACCCCATTTTAATGTATACGGCTAAAAAAAAATGGCGCGTAGCTTACTTTTGTACGACTTAGTGTTTAAGGAATAGGTTACGTGAACTTCACGATATACAAAAATCCAATTACCACATTAACCCTTTCCAGCCCACTGATGCCATTTGGCATCATTTGTATAGTCTGCTTCTACCAATGAAGCACCTTTAAATTATTTTCCTCAAAATTTAATTTTCTCACTAAAAAATAGTATTTTGTGCTGCAAAGGATTAAGAATGAAAATCACGAAATACCATACTTCTTCATCATCATGTATTAATTACGCTGCATAACAATATTGGTACCGTGGCTTACTAATGAACCACGCGACGCCACGATCACTTTCAATCTCCGATATCGAATGTTACTACAGCCTTTGGCTTTCGTGCTTTCGTTCACGAATGTTTTTCGATATCGTTTGATCGGTTGCCATTCAAAAATTCCAGGGACATGCACTACCACTGACATATAATTCTCAGTTAAATATTCATATTAAATAAGCTTTTAATAAAGCTGAAATAATATTTGCTTCTTTTTGCAGTCTACTCTTCACATTAAAACCTCCGCGGTAGAGCAACCATTTTGTAACTTTGTGATCATCGTGAAATCCAACTTATTTAAGAAATATAACGAATATATGCATAATAATATAACGATTATAATGAACATATTGGTAGATCACAAGTCGCCTGCAGAACAAATCGGGACACAACGATGGGTCTCACAATTTCTTTTAACAGTTCCCCCAATTCGAGCCATCTCCTTTTTCTGAATCGTAATTCATAACCTCGATGCTATGCATAAACGATCAAGTAGACCCTTTCTCACTGCAGAAACAAAATTATGCAGAAATCAACGATATAAAAATAAATCTCGGTTGGCAGAATTGTCTAAGAAGATTTTTGCTCGGGTGTTCGAATAAATAGAGAGAATTAGAGAGAAAAGGAGTGAGTAGGAGGGGGAGAGGGAGAGGGGGAGAGGCAGGGAGAGAGAAAGAGAGAGAGAGAGCGGTTTCTGCGGGTCTTGTCCGTGCTCTCGAGCCTGAGCGGGGGTTAATGCACTCCTAGAGCAAGGCATAACCTTAGCCGGGGCCCTCAAGAACCGCGGGAAGAATCTTGGCTTCTCCACCGCCACGCACCGCCGCGGTCTTTACGGAATTGCCATGGCCAATAATTATAGGAGCGGTAGGCAGCCGAGCTTTTTCCACGATCCGCACTTTGAAGCCGTCCTTTTGCCTTTTTCGCGCCACGAAAATCTGCCAAAAAAAACCCGAAGCGAATCACTGAACGAATTAACTCATTATTTACCATTGTCCCCTTTTTGGGACGCTTGTTTCTTTTTATCTATTTGTACCTAAGCAGTGGAAATTTTGGTATAGATCGTTGCATTTAAATGTCGTACTGTTATAACAGTCACAAAGTCAATGAAACTATTTGTTTTCCAAGTAACTTACTGCAAGAAATGTTGATGAATGAATGAAATTAGTTTTGTGCATTTTTTGCGTTTGCGTTTGGCTTTGGCATATAACGGGTTAATGGAAAATTATAAGACCCAGCTTCCTTTCATTGCAAAAATGGACCCAATGTTCGATATTGATCGCTGTTGGATTAGTGGGTGATTTTATTTCACTATAATGATTCTAAATGTGTTAATGGACAAAACAGATACCCCAGAGAATAATTAATTTTGATAAGAAATCAGATTTTTCTTTAGAGAGATTAAAGTATATCGGGTAGTACAGTAAATATGAAAAGAAATAATTGATTTTCAGAAGAAAACAAATTTCTTTTCAGAGCAATTTTCTATCGAATACTTTAAAGATTAATCCACTTGAAAACAAAGTAATCATAAAAACAGAAAACACTATTTTTTACACGATTTACAGCCTGTGACTTTCATTCTACTTTTTTACATTGTAGAAACCGATCAAGAAATACATATAAATCATTAATAGGATATTACATTTCTTTTTCAAGATTCAAAAATATCATAATAAAAACCTTTATCGAATGGTATTAATTACACTCCAAACACTTATTATACAATTCAACCTCAAAACTACCGACGCATCGAAATATCTATAAATATTCATGAATTCATGAAAAAGAAAAGTAAACAAATCCATTTAATCATTTACATACATTTATATAATGCTGTGCAAATTCTCCGAAAATGAAACATTGTACGTACGAGGAATTTGTACAAAAATTGATAAGGGAATTACTTTTACACATTAAAATGCGATAATTGTACAAGTGGCAGACGCTTCAGGCTCTTCCCTCTTTCCCAAACTCTGCCATTTTTCTTTTCCTTCTTACATCGCAAAACTGAGCCAAAAACTCGGCGCTCGTCGCCAAGGAAGTATTGAAAAATCATTTATCCTGCTGGAGCACACAAGCCCCCAATCAAGGATCACAATCACAGCGCCATAGAAACAAAAAGCGACATTCAATTCTAAACAAAAGTAACGAGTACTAAAACAGTGTTATAAAATAAACCGCGATTCCTAGCTTAGAAGCCTTGAGAGTAGCATTGTCTGGAGCGATAATTGGAGTCGGTGACGCGGAGTTTTGCATGTGTAGGCTGAATAGTTTATCTCCGTGCAGCGTGTACTGGCTCTCTGTCTGTTCGACAGGGTGTCTGATAAGTCACTCCCTATTTTTAAATGATTATAACATCTGTGTTTGTAAACCGATTCTGTTGCAGCTCGTGCTGTTATACACTCCTTCCCTTGAGGTTTTATTCGGCAGCGTGTAATCCATTATTTACCATTGTCCCTTCTTTGAAGAGCCTTTGGATATGATAAAGCCAATACAACAATGAGAATATAAGAAAAAAATATTCCTATATGGTACAATGTATTTTCTAATAAGGCAGTCAGAATAGATCCTCTTGTCGAGGAAACTTGAATTGCAGAATAAAATTTTCTCAGTGGTTGCGTATTCGTAAGTTTGGAAGGAAGTACATTAATCAAAGAGGAACTTCTTATTAATGGGTTAAACTTTGATTATTCTGAGGCATTGTGCTTGAACAATATAATTAAATCCTTAACCCATTACTTTCCATTGTCCCTTTATTTGGGACGCTTGTTTTGTACTTATTTCTACCTAAGCAGCGGAACTTTTAATTTTGATTCTTGCACCTAAATGTTGCACTGACCTGCTATACCAGTTATAAATTCAATAAAACCATTTGTTCCCCGATTAGCTTACTGTAGGAAATCAATTGATTAATGCATTTGTTAGGTTTGCACTTGGCTTTGGCATATAAAGGATTAAAATAAAGGAGCTCCGCTTAATACGCTTAAATAAACTGATACATTTACGACTATCGACTGCTACACGTTGCATGAAACATTATTTAGTACATTGGAAACTGTTGCCTCCAATCTGTCCAAGGTTCGAAGTTTTTGTCGCTATATGTCTTTCTGTGTACCCTTAGAGGTTTCACCCTTAGAGGCAAACATCGCGGAGAGTTAGATCTGGCCTGCAGGCGGGTCATTGGGGTGCGCCACGACTGGTAATCTATCGATGTGAGAAGCAATCATGCAACCAAACGCAAACACCTTTCGAGTAATGTAGGAGTGTACCATTTGTATAAAATGAATCTATGGCCATTTTAAATTATGATCAATTTGGATTTAGATGCACAGATTTGAGCTAAATCTTCTTCCCGAGATGAATTGAGCGTGCGTATTACTATTGTCCGTTTTTGTGTGCATTAAGGTAACAGTACGTCGAATTGTGATCATTTAAAAATATGAAATTACCTGTCACACAGCCTACAATTGGAAATGACCTGTTCGATATAGTACATTTGTGAAATGACTAGTTAGACATAAATATTGGTGACTTATTGGACACCCAGTATTTATAGATAGAGAAAGAGGAAGGTCTAACAGATCTCGAGATAAAATTCTATATACATGCATATCAAACTATTATCTATAAGCATTGGCTGTATCTCGGAAACTGTAATAGAAGCATCTCAGACATCAAAACTTCTGGTCTATTATTCCTTGGGAATGTAATTAAATGGTTTTAAATTATTCAAGCATTATCATATTCAACGAGGTTTACAATATGGTGATATGTACAGACGACAATTGCTCAATTATATTCGAGGAAGTATGTACATACGTATCCTGCATTTAAATCTCGGAGAGAAAAAATGAAAAAATTAAATTTCAAATTTCTTCTGAATAATGTAAATAGTTCAGAATCCTGATCGAAGCAATAAATAACAAGAAAATGTACTATAATACTAAGTTTAGAATTAGTAGCTTTGGGAGTAGCATTGTTTTCAATGACAATTGGAGAAAGTTTCGTGCAGTATTGCATGTATAGGCTGATTAGTTTAACCCCTCTCTCCATTTTAATGTTTATTCAGTTGGAGGTAGAGAAGCATGCACAAGGTTTGAGAATAAAATTCTGTATAAATACACATAAAACTACTATTAGATAGGGACACTTGTTCAATTACAAGCATATCATAGAAATCAAAATTCATAGGAACAAGCATATCAGTGAAATCTATACGATAGAAACCAAAAGTCAATCATTGTCAAAATCAAATTTTAAATCTAATTCAAAAATATATAACATATAACAAGAAAAGGTTGTAATGCAATTTTTAACTCATAATTATAAGCTTATCTAATCACGAATATCGGCTGCACTTATGAAACCACAATTCAGGCATTTTAAGAATTAAAACCCACATTCAATCTTGAGCGAAATGATAAGCAATAAAGTAGCATTACAAACTAAATCATGATTCTCAGTTTAGAATTAGAAGCCTTGAGAGTAACAATGTCTGGAGCAATAATTCTAATCAGTATCGTATACTTTTTGTACGTGTAGGCTGAATAGTTTATCTCCTTGCAACGTACGCTTGCTCTCCCTCTCTCTCTCTCTCTCCCTCACTGTCTTTCGTCTTAAGATAAAATTGCGCGTACAAGCATACGAAACTATCATCCGCAAGCATGAAATTATATTCCCCGGACCACGATGGCAGCACCTTAAAAATCCAAAAGCTCCTCCAACCTTCTCAATGAAACAGCAAATAACAAGAATGCTACGATACAGATAACGATTCCTAGCTTCAACAATTGCAAGCTTCTCCAATCGCAAGCTGCCTCCAGGGTACCACGATTGGAGCTTCTTAAAAATCAACGACCATACCCAGCGCTCGATGAAATAATAAACAAGGAGAAAAGTCGCGATACAAATACACGATTCCTAGCTTACAATCGCAAGCTTCTCCGATCGCGAGCATCGTCTAGCTCCGAGGAGCCACCATCCTCAAAAATCATCAAAATCTCAATAAATACACCCAATGCTCAATGGAATAATAAATAAGGAGAAAATGTTGCGATATAAATCACGATTCCTAGCTTAGGAGCCTTGAGAGCAGCATTGTCTGAAGCGATAATTGGAGTCGGTATCGTCGACTTTTGTATGTGTACGTTCTGTCTCCGTGGACGGAGGCGCAGGAGGGTCCAGGAGGGTCCAGGGCCGACCGGCGAGCGCCTTGGAGGCGTAATGACGATCGTAGAAACTCTCGAGGCCGGGCCACGAGGGCCGGAGAGTTTTATGAATGCGCGAACGTGACGGAGGACCGAAGGAAAGACGCGGATATATCGGGTTTTCTGCCCAACGGAAAACTCGAGATAGCGGTTATCCGCGAGGGACATCGACGGAGAGTTAATCTCCTCACGATTCCCCTATCTTACGTGCATTATAATACGCGGCGCAATTGTTGACGATTTCTGATTCGTACTTAAAGGTTTGACGCACGAGATGTCGCGATTATTGATGACTTTTCATTTCGAGTGGAATGTTTGGGAGGGGTGGGGGGGGGGGATTTACAGCAGGTTTTTAATGGAATCCGATAGTGCTTAAATCTGACATATTTTGTAGCGGATTATTTCGATGGCGAACGATTTTTTATTTGGACTTGAAAGACAGATGCGACAAATGATGATGATGTTTTCCGGATAAAACTTGGTACTGATGGAATCCAATATGTATTATATCATATTATTACCTTGGATATACGTATAGGGGCATATCTGTGGAGGTAACCTTCGAGGAAAGAAAAGTAGATTAACCTATAGATTATACATTGAGAAAGCCCCGAAATCTTGTGGACTTGCTCGTGTCATCTTCCATGGACGACGCTACATCTCACTGTTTTCAAAGTCATACGCTTTTATCGACTTGTTAAGTTAATATTTGGCGCATAATCCTCGAGACAAATGGACGTTCGATTTATACACGAACGTACATCGAGGAAACCATGAAATCTCGTAGACTTCAATCGCTTCATCGTACGGAAATGACGCTATTTTATTTTTTGCGCATATATTTATATCCACGTGTTTTTTTTATTAATTGCTCTACAACCTTCCAGCAAAACAGATGTATGAGCTGTAGGTGAATATATACCTATGGGTGAATGAAAATCTCGCAGTTTCCTGAATTCTGATTTCAATGTACCTTTCCTGATGTGCTGGGTTAATAATTTGTATGTAATCCTGGAGAAAAATAAATTGATTAGATACGTATATCGAGACGATCACGAAACCTCGTGAATTCCAAGTCGTTTCACCTTGTATGTGCGATGCTATACTCTTGTTGCCTTCACATATAAACCTAGTAATACGACATAACGATCGTAATATATTTCACTTCCTCCATAACAATACACCTTTATCGACATATAACGTCAATATTTGGCGTACAATCCTCGAGAAAAAAGGACATATCACCTACATATGTCAAGAGAACCACGAAACCTCCTGGATTTCGATTCACTTAATCTTGCATGGCTCGTGCTACATTTTTATTTTCCTCCCATATCAAATTTATAAATTCAGTTTTATCGAAATGTCACGTTAATAATGCATGTACGTCCCTCGAGAAGATAGTTATATTATTTATACACAAACATATCGAGGAAACCTCCAAATTTCGCGGACAGGAATCCCTTCATCCTGCATAGATCATAAAGTATCCCACTTCCTTCTCAATAACATACGTTTATTAATGTACCACGTTAATAAGCGGCTTACAATCATCGAGAAAATTGATACATCACCTACATATGTCGAAGATACCACGAAACCTGATGTATTCCCTATCACGTCATCTTGTATGGATCATGCTATATCCGATCTTATTTTCTTCATACGCTACTCTAATTATTACAATCTTATCTACATGACACGTTAATAATTCATAGACGAGCTTCGAGAAAATGGTTATATATTTGTAGACAAACATAGGCCAAGAAAATTTTGACATTCTGCACTGACTTTCCAGCTTGCAACGATCGTGCCGAGCCACACTTTCTTCACGGCAATACACCTTTATTAATCTGCCACGTTGATCATCGATTTATAATCTTCGACAGAATGGCTATATCATCTAGCATACATCGAGGAGACCACGAAACCCGGTGGACTGCGAATCGTTTCGTCGGTCTCACGACGATACGGAGACTGCAACTCGGTGGAGGGACGAGGCAAAGTGTTGAAAATAACCTCTTAAACGTCCCTGACGGACCGGGAATGTTGAGTTTGCCGCGAATAGTGTGTTAGCTCGTGATTTGCACTTCCTAGTCGCGGCTCGTACGCCGGTACAAAACCAACAATAATAATGAGAGCCGTGAGTCATGTGGGGCCTTCGGGAGCAAAAGTGCAGGCCTTGATTCGCCCGCCGCGGGCAAGGCAACGTCTCTCTCCCTTCCTTCCTGAATTTGATCCCCCCCCCCCTCCTCCGCCCCTTTCATCTCTCTCTACCTTTCGAACCGCGTTTTTGTGGAAATATTCCACCTCTTTTTGTATAAGAATGGCGAGGACTTTGTGCGCGCAATGTGTCGATTCTATTTCACCCCCCATTTTCGACGCCATTCTCTGGGGCTCTCCTGTTTTTCCCCATTTAAAATTGTGTTCTCACGATTTAATCTTGTTTATTAAATGCATAATTTCCTTTTGATAACTTTGTTGACGTTTACAATATCGCTGGTGCCCAGAAATCATTGCAGAGCTTAACCTGAATTTTTTTGTTCGGCAATATTTTTCTCCGCGCGAAGGTCGCATGGAATTTGTGCAAGTGCTGAATGTGTGTTTGTGTATGTATGTGCGTATACACATATACGAATTTGTCTCTACGTTTCGAAGCGAGTTTTCGCGATTCCGTCTTCTTAGTAGAGTAATCGAGAATTTGTAACTGCTGTTTAAGGCCTCACGACTGACATTTCTTTTCAATTACGGCACTCTCTATCGGATTTTAAGCTGTCTTTCTACGTAGTTCAATGCAGTACTCGACGACCGAACAGGAGCCTTTCGATTTACATTACTTGATTTATAATAACCCACAAATTTGGAAAGACTCGGTATCTGATTTGGAACACAGAATGGAAATGGAAACTTATTTTGAAATCATTGTGGATCGTAGAGAATTTTACTACATACACGTGTCCCTGTGTACTTTTAAAGAGATATAGGTACATTTGAAAACAAGGGGAGCAAGGAGCATAGAAAATGGGTCTGTACGATCATTTATATACCATAAAAAATAGTAGGAAATCTCAGATAATGCAGCATTATAAGTTTGGAGAATTATTGTGAAAAATTATAAACACATTATATTAACTGCCTTCGTAGGCTTAGTGTTATCTCTCCATAACTCAGATATCCTGAAGATTTTAATACACTGACGATATTTTGTTTTCAATTGCCCTGTAATCTTACGTTACAAACACAAGAATATCTGTGGAAATAATTACAAGTAAATTCACTTGATGATCTGAAGCATGAAAATCTATATATAATGTGAATTACACAAGGGTAATCATTTTGTTGGTAATTAAAAGTAGCTACAAATGACCTCGTATCAAATAAAAAATTATTATTTCCTTAACAAAAATACGAACGAAACGTAAAATTTAGTAGAAATTAATCTTATAACATATGTACATAACATAGGAATAGTGGATTTAAGCATAGTACATAACAATCACTATTTACGTGATTCACTCATTAAAGTTTATTTCGATCACCGTAATGTATGCTTTAATATACGTAAAATAAAACGTAATTAAATACATTGTACAACATAGTTATAACATAATGTATTAAATTAATTATGGAACCTAATCTCAGTAACTAATAACTATAAACTTCACTGTGACTATAAGTAATAAATGAATGAATAAAATTCTTGTTAGTATTTAAGAATTATGGCGAATTTGACTTTTATTAAATATATGTACATTTTAAATCTCCGTCACAAAAGTATATACCTACTTGATTGGCTCACAATTTGATACACCCACTTTAACGCCAAAGCCTGTAGAATCAAGCGTGGTAAATAATATTTATCCAGATTTGTAAATTAATGTGGACCTTATTTCGCGTTTTATTTGGAAATTTCACAAGGAAAATCACACTCGTATGTATCATAATACGTAATACATAATAATACAAGGTATTAAGTATTTATAGCTTGATAATTCCTGTTCCAATAATTGTTTTTCTTTGTGAAATAAAAGAAGCATCGTCCGCACTTTTATCTCTGCCACGTAGCAGGAATAATGCTGAATCGAATGTTATTGTTACGTCGATTAAACAATTACTCCCCGGTCGAGTTTAGCTTTTGCCTTGAAGCGCGTTTCACCTTCAAAGCAAACGGAAAGAACGATTATTCATCCGTAAAATCGTCTGAAATTATTGCTCCCTCCTGACGGAGAACCGAAAATATTTCCATGAAATGAGCCTTTTAATGTCTACAATATACAATATACAAAAAATCAAATTGTTACTATTGGAAGGTGTCAAATTTATTTGCAGAAGAATACGTGACACTTTTAATCTTGCGAATATTCTCTATTGCTTTAAAATCTTGAAAAAATGCTTATATTTGAAATGTGATTAAAGTTGGTGTTTGAATAGAATTACCACCTCAATTTTTCCAATTGCTTTTCTGGAAAATATTAAGCATAAATATGAATTTCGTGGTGATTGAAGAAAACACCTACAAAAGTGCATAAAATACTCTTAATTGTAGAAAAGTCTCCTATTATTCTGAATGACTCTACTTCGCCTTTTAGATTACCAAAAAATATTGGACAAATATTCATTTTAAAAAGTATAATAGGATTCTTAAGAAGAATCGAAAGTGTTCCAATAAATTCTACTTACTCAGTTTCACATATTTCCTATGTACAATATTAGTAGTAACGATTGAATTGACGCTTTTCAAAGAATCCCACATTTATTTACAAAAAAATAGACGGCATCTATAACTAAGAACTAAGAATTGAGCATAAAAAAATGATTCAAAATAAGTTGCACCTATTAAAATATTCCTAACTTTGTGAAGCACTTCAGTGAATTTGCAATCTAGATGTAATACAGAATATTTCTGTCCATTTCCTTGGTGGGAAGAAGTCATACACATTCTAAATAACTTCGTGAAAATATTCCTAATGGTTTGAAAACGATTTTTTATTACTTATGCTAACGAGACATTTTTTTGATATTTAAACAACGTCCATGTTTGACGAATGCTCATTGCGACAAGTCTCGTTAATTTTTCGTAACCTTTATTATTTATTTCTGCAACGCACAAGGCCAGGGAACTCCGCCTAAGTGTGTCGAGATATACAAGATTACGTTTCGTTCTTTTTCATCATAAAATTATAAAGAGCGAGTTAAAGTCAAATGTTAAAACTGATCTCCGATTGTCTGTGATTATTACATTTTTACTTGCGACACCGTCACTTTCATCCTACACCTCAAAACAAATGATTCAAATAAAAAAATTTAGATACACTTTAAAGGAGCCAAACCAGGACTTAAAACTTACGTATAGAATAATATGAATAGAATAAGTTATGTATAGAAAAAAAACACCATCGAAATTATGAATGGAGCCGCGAATTTTCTCTCGAAGAAAATTCCCTGTGCCAATGAAAATTTCACGAATTTTCCGCTGGATGCAACGACGTGGCCTTGGTACGATTATGCTGCTGAATCACTGGATTTTATGGTGTTTTACGCTTATTTACACAGATAACGAGCACACGCTTGTTTCCCCGGCAAGATAAAAGGCACGGCCGCGAAGATAAAGGGGAATTGTGAAAGAACACGATATTTCACGGAACCACGCGCCGATAACGATAAGGATCTTAACCCTCCAGCATTCTACGGTGACTTTAAATCGCACATTTTCCGAATTTTCTTCAGAGCATTCCGTTTCCTCAGCAAACAGGCGCCAAGGAAATAATGATGGGGAGCAAGACACAAAATGTTTAATATGCTGAAATACACAGTTAACTCGATAGAATTTCGTTACGACATTAAATCGAATATTTTCCCTAATAATAAATAACAGTATTGCCTTTTATATAAATGTATCGAATACACTTTACTGAGATTTTTCATATTTATCGTTGTATTCGTGAACTTACGAGGAATCGTACAGATCGTGGCAATGAATCGGATTCGAAATTACCATGGATTATAGGGGACTAAATCTTTAGCCGATCAAACCTGCACACTCGGTCACCAATGGTCCTCAGTTTTTTCGCCTCCAGATGTAAGGTCATTTACTTTTACTTGGAGCTCGGCAGCCAAGGCTCGAATCGAGCAGGAGATTCGAGCCAGCAATCGTGCCTGGTCCCTCGAGAATCGAGGCTGGACTAGAAACGGGATCAAGTTCAATGCCTACTTGTAAATCTGGATCGATCAAAAGCCTTGATCTCCTTCGAGATAAACGAATAACCGTGAAAACTCCGATACTTTGTCCAACCAGATCGATTATTCCTTTAATGTGAGATAATAATCTGTGCGCTCGTAGGAACTGTATATGAGGCTGTCAAGTTCATTGATTTAACACTCAGGTTTGTTATTTGAAACGAGGAAATGTCGGTAAAACCTCTGACGCTTTGAGAAGTCTCATGCTACTCAATATGTTAATTGGTAATTAAGGTAATTAATGACATTCATATTTGCCGATTACATTTACTTCCAAAAACGAATCGATCGAAAACCTTGATTGGCCAAGGAATAAACGTAAAAAGCCCAAAGTAAAAACTTTGTCAAACTAGATAAATCATTCTATTAATTCTGGTCGATGATTTGTGCGAACATGAGATCTACATATGAAATTATCAACTTTGTTCGTTTCATTCTCTCGTCTTTTACAATATAAATGTTTTCTTTCTACACCTTGTGCGTATCCTTTTCTTATATACTTAATCAACATTGAATGCATATTCAAAAATCCAGATGGCAATAAAGTTGCACGATTTAAATAATCTGCATCATTTGATTAACGCTCGCAAACGTTAGCACGTTTATAAGTTTCTCCATAAAGGACGTACGAACTTTAAACTTTAATAATATAAGTTTAATTCGCTATATCCCACTATTTATTAATTTTATTTTAAAGTATATTCGATATCGTTATGTTTGAGAAATAATATCGATCTTACGATTGCCGCAGTTCCGTGTTATGCTTGTGCATCCCGGTCGTCCAATACACGATGATATTCTCCTATAGATGAGTCTCAATTTCACTAATAACACGAAAGCCTTTAAGTCGCCGATCGTTTACTGCTTACTGGTATAAACCAGAAATTTAACGTAAGCCCCACAAAAAATAGTCTAAAAGCGTCAAATCGGATGACCTCGATGGGCAGTCGAAGCGTGAAATAAAGAATCCTTCACAATCTTTGGCCAGTAAGTCCATCCATTTTAATGATAAATTCCAATGATTTCCGCGTTCTTCTATAATTAAGTGATAAAAGTTGTACAGCACAATAATTACACACGATAAAAATTTCAACGTTTGGGCGTAATCCGCTGTTGCAATTTGATCGTTCATGATGAAAAAGACTTTGTTTTAGATGTGAAAAATATTTCAACATTCTTTAAAGAAGTGCTCTCTTTATTTGTAAAAAAGACCTGCAATCTCGGATTTATTTCTTACTAATTTCGACGATTTTACTTCACCTTTCTCCAAATCCAAGTGCAAACCTAAATAATGCACTGATTAATTCATTTCCTATAGTAAGCTAATTACAGAAGAAATATTTTTTTTCGCTTTCTATCTTCTATAGCAGTCAGTATAACATTTAGTTACAAGAACCAAAACTAAAAGTTCCACTTCTTATGTAGAGATAAATAAAAAAAACATGCGTACCAAAACAGGGACAATCGTAAATAATGGATTAAGACATAGTCATAGTTGTACAACTTTGCTTCCGCCCGTTTTCTTCTCAAAATTCGAGCTTTTATAATGAAAAAGCTGATTATACATTTTTGATTAACAGCACTGTCCATCGTTGGCCACCACTTTCTCTCATCTCTCTGCCAGCCTACGAATCCTGCGTTGAAAAAACGACTACTTACCACTAAAATCATCCGTAGGAAAACGGCGAAAGCAAAGTTGTACACCTAATACATCAAACATATCCGTAAAGAAGTGTTGGATTCCTCCAAAAAGCACCGAAGTAATTTTTAATCTTAAAAACTAAGATGCAGGTAGAAAGTCTATTCAAATTAATTTCCATCCTTAATATTTCACGCAGAATTGGAAATTTAATTCGACGCAAGGGAACCCCATCAATTTGCATTGGTAAGTACATTGCTAATAATTAAGACTATTTCAGATACGGTTATACAATATTTACGACACGGTTAAAGTATTTAAAATACAGTTATGCAATATTTCAGGACGCGAATATATCAATCTGCGGAACTAACTTTTTCTTTAAGGCTAGAAACAAAAACCGGGCAGAGAAAAAAAATGTAAATTTACATATTAGCCGAGTCAAATATTGTTCCTCCAAATCTGCGGATTATTGTAAATCAATAAGCCGCTCGTTAGTCGTCGCGTAATCTATCGTTTATATCCAAGGCTCTTATTTTCTTGCAATGCAGCAAGATTACTCAGAAGACGCGACTAAACTATCGTACAAAGTATCAATGTGCATAAGGAATGTCGATTGCTTAGTATTAAAGAGCAAAAAAAGCAAAGTTAAACTCGCGGACTGAGCGTATCGATGCGAGTCTCCTGAGTTCAAGCCAAGGAAGGCCGAAGGCTGGCCGAAAATACTTGGATAAAATATAGTCGCGCAGTATTTTCGTGCGCATCGTCTGTTTACACGCGGAAATGCACCGCGCCGTCGAATTTTAAACTCCCTCACACAACACTAACATTTGGTCCTCGCCTTCTTTCCCTTGCCAATAAGTTCCCTCAAGCTATTAGTTTCAATCGCTGGAAACGTTTTCCTTTTGTTAAGCGTCAATTTCATGACAAATCCTGATTTATCTCTCTTTGTTCAAAAGGAGATTAATACAGCCGATTTATGTAACCAATTGTCACAATGGCTGGAGATATTTTTCACTCGCGTACACGCAACTTCCGGTTATTTCTGAAGTGTTGCTTGGCCGGAATTGGAAAGACTGCACTCAGTTTATGTAACTATTCGTTTTAATCGTTTATGATATTCGTCTCCTGTCTATTGTCAGTTTCACGATATGAGCCGTTTATTTTGAAAGTGGCGTAAGTCCATTCGTCAATTTATTTTTCACTAACTGCAGTAAGGTGTGCAAAAGTCAGTTAGTTGTCATAAACAACATTTTGCAATTAAGTATATTCAGACGATACGATGATTTTAAACGGATCAATTTTCACGATTACTTCGATAATTAAAAGCATTATTTTAATATTGGTCTAAGTCCAAGACATTATTAATAATATTCGAGAATGCAGATTTATTACCATATATAGGAACGAAGTACTAAGACTTCTTCAAATTCCTCCCGCATATACAAAACGTAGATGAACAGTAAATTGTTACGTAATTTATATAGTTAGATTTCCTAAATTGCATAAATTGTGTTTTTGGAGGGTTGTAAAGAAATGTCAAAGAAATTGAGTATTGTTTTTTCAATGTAAAACATTTTAAATTATTTCGAATGGACTTAGCCTCTTTTAAAATCTGTAGCAAATCTAGTTGTTAATTTAAAAGCGACGTAACTCCATTCATGACAAGGAAACACATATTATCATCCACCTAATAATAGCTATTATTGTAATAGGAATTGTAAATGTAACTCTCTTACATACACGTAAACGGTGTAAGACGTTGATATCCTATACGTATATATTTAATTTCAACGAAACGCAAACTTTTAAATATCTCGATTTGAGTACAAATGGACTTTCAAAATTAACGATTCATATATAGATTGGCAGTTTCGATGCGGTTAATTCTACAGAAGGTGCAACGTGGGGCCCCTGACTTGATGTTAAGCGTGCTGACGACAATTTGTACGTTCTTCTGTACGAGCGTCACTGTAATGTTTAAAATATAAGAACATCAGAAAATTTTTCTTGGCTAATCGCCGGTCGTAGCGAGAAAAGCGTTGCTGTTCTACGTACCGAAGGTCTGTGCATCGTATCGTATGAATGTTTATTATATTTGGATGGATAATTTGAAAAATATGGAGGCACGATTTAATGATCAGGTCGGTATATTAAAGTCTCAAAGAAGAAAAAGTCGTTAATCATTTACAAAGGAAAAGTGTGATATGTTTATAACAAAAAATTAAAGAAACTGAAGAGGAGTTATTTGGTAAAACGCCTGAGGAATATCAACGATTGACAAGGTATGATGTTACTAAAGTTGCAAATGTTGAAAAACTCATCTTGCACATTACAAGTAATAATCACGGATTACGTATTGTTATTAATATTACACTTTTCTGAATGAAAATTTTCAAATTATTCAAGAAATCCACATTAGAATTGACTATACAGAACGGAGAGGAATGATGAATTAATGTGATTAATTTCAACAGAGAATTATTAATAATTAATATGATAAATTTCAACAAATCATTTATTTTGATCGTTAATTAACCTTACTAATAACGTTATGTCTAATCACTTTAATATAAAATATAAAATGTAACCGTATGTATATATATAATCTCTCTGTAACATGCATCTGATCTTCGGTATTGCGCTATACCTTGCCAATGAGTTATTCCAACTATTTACTTTAATTCCTGAAGATATCCTCCCACACACTAATTTCCTATCTTGCATTCCCTCCACATTATCTTAAAAAAATACCTTTTTTCTAACTTCTTTCTCCCTCGATTACCTTAAAAATATCGAAGAGCTCCGAGTGTTTCTGGACAACCTTCTGCATTAACCCTCACTTTCAGTTAAAAAAGAAGAGGAGAAAAACGAATATACTCATATTAATATACAATATTAAAAAGAATCGGGCAATAAAAAAAAATCAAAAGCGGGTTTACGAAAAGTCTAGAAAGTATGCAAGAAGCAAAAAATTCGATTCACGAGTTAATTTACAATTTCCATTAAAATCGGAGAAAGAAAGTTCGATTGGCGATAAACAGTCTCCTAGAGCAGATAAATTCGTCGGGGTCCAAGATGAGAAAATGAAAACCAGAAGAAAAAGAAAATGGAGAATGTAACGGCGATTTAAGGAGACCGATCGAATGACAGGCGCGGATTACCTAATGCAAACTCTTTCGGCTTCGAGGATAAGAGGGAATCTCCGGGTGAAAATAAAGGAGCGGGGCGGTAATCGCATACGAAGGAGGAAGTGATCGCGCATTATGGGTCGCCGTACCGCGGCGTATTGATTTCAGCAAAAATCACACGGCTCCGCACGCTGTCTTTTCTCCTCCGATCTTAAGCCTGCCCTTTGGAATTTTGAATATTTCCAACGATCCTACTTTCAGCGGAATAATTCCGCAAATTGGATTTTTTGCGAAAGACAAGAAAATTGACTTGAAGAAGCACGATTTCAGGATATTTGCGATACAAAGATTCCTTTTCTAAGCGTGTCTACGCATTTATCGTCTGAAATTCCGAATTTTTCAGTGATCCTGCTTTCGGAAGAAAAATTACAAACGTAGATGCTCTTTGCACTCTAAATTGATAAAGTGATGGATATAGACACTTCAAGAACTTTATTTGCAATAAAATAGTACCATATAATTGGATGTTGAAATTGGTCTTAAAAAAGCACTGCGACCACGGATGGATAGAGAGTCTTAACCTATTTGCATCATTAGCGTATATATACGCTCAATTTTTCTGAGCACTATCACCGGAGCGTATATATACGCTCAATTTCCCCGGTGACTATCTAACAACTATCTGTCTCAACTTTGTTGGTCACTATCATTCTTCGTTAGCTAAAAAATAGAAATGAGGGGTGATGTTAGAGATGAAAGTAGTAATCTTAATGATAGCGAACAATAAATTAGGCCGGGTTCAGATTTTTTGGACAACATTTTTCATATCCACGTCATCAAGAAAGGCTTAAAGCGCTGTGTTGTTCATTTAACACAAAAGAAAGGAAAAGAAACAATTTATCAATGTGAAAATTATGAAAAGGATTCATGCATTCAACATTGCAAATACTATCATACTGCACATAATAACTCATCAACATTTCGGCTATTATCAGCAATATATATGGACGTAAACCATATATTTTCAATTTATTATTTCTTATAATGCTGAAAAATAAAGTTCTTTTACCTGTAGTTATTTTTGTACTTAAGTAAATATAATAAAACAAATTTTGTGACAAAGACCTGCTTTTTATATTTCCTTACAATGCAAATGGGGCAATAAAAAATGCGACGCAATAATATAATTGTTCCAATGTTTCGGCTTTGATTAAATTTTACCTAAGTAATATTCTTTATCGTAAAACCATATAACCATCTTCTCTGCTCAACATCAGTTCCCCTTTTTCTTCCGAAATAAAATCTACACCTTTGTAATACCAATACAGTAATTGTAACAATAAACTAATTAAATATAGATATAGAATAATAACGCGTATATAATAGATCAAGAAAACGTCAAGCAACATTTGTTGATTCGTCGACATATCCTGCATGTATTACATACAGATATAGATTATTGAGTATTAATAAGTAGTAAAAGTATTTCTAATCGAAGATTACAAATGGAAAATATCATCTGACAAAGAATATGTCTTTGTAAAAAAAGGTGGCATGTTTTAAGAATTCAAGTCTTCGATTAGATTAATTAATTAATCCAAGAACACTTGCATTACGACGAAAATATGTCTGAAAACTATTATGCACGTGTGTTTTAATCTAATCCCGTGATGCAAGATATTGTAACCTAAGAATGACTGCATTCTTGGAAAGAAAGTGTCGTGCTTCGAGAATTAAAATCTCCAATGCTCGATTGGATTAATTAATAATGAAAAATATTTGATCAAAGGTGCATATATTACAACCTTATATATTTGCAAAGTGCTATCTATAATTATTTTCGATTTCAGATCGAAACTGCAAGGTATTGTCATACAAGAAAACTGTACTTATGCAGAAATAAAGTGGCATGCTCGGAGAATTCAAAGCAGAGTCGTGTTTGTTTCGACTCGTAGATGTGTACTCGTAGATGTAACTAACGGTATACCTAATATATATGTATATATAAACGCACACACCCTCACGTGGTGCGTCATATTCAATTTTAAACCCCGTTTGGAATTCATAAAAATTGCTAACATAATATAGCATCTATCTCGAATTCACAATTATGCGCATCTTTTCTGGGATAACAGGTCTTAAGGTACTGCGAGAAAATTCGACTTACTCGAAACGATCAACGTGTTTTTTTTCGTGGTAATAAATAAAACTCACCCTATGACCACAAGCAATGCACGCAAAAAAAGCACCTTTTCACGTAGTCCGATGCACACTCGCGGCACAAAATCGAGCCCCTTGATATTTCCTCGTCTCCAAGATATTTCCCCTCGATACTTCTCCCTCGATATTCCTTGCTCCGACGATGTTTCCCCTCAATATATTTTACTTCCACGATATTTCGCTTCGATACTTCTGCTTTCCACGATATTCCTCACTTTCACGATATTTTTCTTTGATATCTCTCGCCCTCGCAATATTTCTCTTCGATGCTTCTCACTTCCACGATACTTCTACTCGATACTTTGCACTTTCAGGATATATTTCCTCGATATTCCTGGCTTCCGCGGTATTTCTCCTCATTGGACCATCACCTTGGCAGATTTTCCTTTCGTCGAAGGCACAACTATCCACAGATATTCCATCGAGAAGATCGGACTCGTGCGAGAGCCGTCCGTGCCGCAAGGCAAGACTTTGACCGAGGCGCGAAGGAACACTGAGCTTGCCTAGCCTAGCCGCCTCTATCCTAGGCCAGCCACGCTCTCTCTGTCTCTCTCTCTCCCTCCCTCTCTCTCTCTCTCCCTCTCCCCCCTCTTTCTCTCTCTTTTTCTAGTTGCCTATCCGCCTCAGAGCCCCTCTCTCCGTCGTCTCTCTCGACCTCACTCTCTCCCCCTCTCTCTTTCTCTCGCATTCACACTTACTCCCTTTCTCCGTCTCACTCTCACTCCTTATATCTTGTCGTCTCTTCGACATTTTTCTCGGTTTGCCCTTATTCTTCATCGACATGCAAGTCTATTTTGGCGCTTCTACCCTATTTGACTGTATACCTTTCCCGTTTTTCTGTATTAGTCTGTTCTCCAGTTCCTCGATCGCAGAGTGCACCTTGTTGTTTTGTATACAGTTGCCTATCATGCTCTTCCTTGGCCTCTACCTTCTCCAATCTTTTCTTCCTATTTCTTGAATTTTGCTTATCCCCTCCAACGCGTATATCTTATCCTTGTTCATGTGTTTACCTTTGTTGGACTTTTCCGCCCGCTTTTCAACCTGTAGATTTTACCTTGCGGTTATACAGCTGCTTTGTCACTAATGTTTCTATTTGCGTCTAACTCCTCGTTTTTGATGTGTCTTTGTCCTCGTCTCTCTTTCTCTCATCCTCTCGCTTACTTTATTCGATATTAATTTTTTTTTATGCTTTCTTGGCTTATTGTTACCTCTCTGATGCTGTCTCTATTTTTACCTTGTCTATATACTTAGGACTATTCTTCTACGCTACTAGTTTCTTATTCTGCTTTTCGATCTCTACAGCTTATCTCGTTTTTTTATATTTTCTTTGATACGATTCTTTTATCTCTCCTTCGTTCTTGATGTTTTCATGCTCTTTTAACGTGTATATTTTTTCTTATTCTGTTATGCATATTTCAAACATTTTTCCTTTTTTATTTCTATTCATTTTCCTGCTTTCCGCTATATAAGTGCATTGTACCTTGTTATTTTATATCAACGTGTGTCTACAACGATTTTCTTGGTTTATTCTAATTCCGTTAATTTGCGCAGCTTGTATATATATGACTAACTTTATCGAATACTTTTTTTGTCGGTTTTTCTGGATGCTTCAATCTTCATTTCGTCATATACAGCTCATTTCATTATTGTATATTATTTATTATTATATTCTCATCTATCTTCCTTCTAGTAGTATCTCACCTAAATTTTCCCTCGGCGTTTAGTTCTTCATCTTGATCCATTTCATAATATTTTTCTCGCGGTTATTCTCTATCATCCCCTGTCTGTCCAGTTCTCTCTGTATCTACTGATACCCACGCCCGACTGTCTATCTAGGATATCTTGGTGAACCCCTTGGAGAAAGGAATACCTGGTCGAAAGGGCCGTTAACCGAGTACCGAAGGCATAGGCAGAAGACAGTACAAAACGCAAAGATATTGTAGACCAAAACCCTCAAATCAGTCTGCATCCTTCCATTTACTATTCTTTAAATAAATTTTAGTTTGAATTCATTGTCCTCCACGGCATACGAGCTTGTATGTGATGCTGAATGACAGCAACGAGTGTGAAGCTAAGTTACAAAATTTAGATAATTAGCTTTATAATCTTCCATAATACCAATTTAAACATCGTGTATGTTCTCCGTATTCAAAATATAGCTTGAAAAGGAACACGCAAAGTAGTCGAAAGGTTGCTGTAACTTAGCATTACATACAAGCTCATATACCGAAGAGAACAATAAATTTAAGCTCATTAAACGAGGGAAACAATTTCTTTGAAATTTTAGTGTGGTCACAAAATTTTCTTTACTGGAACCACGTGCAGCACCCATACAAATTAGTAGTAGCAAGCGACCAGACCATGTCCGTCCAATCCTCTCTGTATCTACTGATATGCCTGTCCTGCTATAGCATACATATCCACGCCCGTTACTTCTTATTTATTTCTATTTATCTACTTATAACAATGAAATTCCCACGAAACTAGTCTCCTCTTGTTTTTACCCTTTCCGCCTTTTTCTCTTTCTACATGCATATATAATTCATATTAATCCACTTTGATTTACACTGGACTCTGAATTTCTTTGCTTCTCTATCATATCCATAGTATATCTATCCTGCTAGACTCTGAATCTTCTCTCCTCTCTATCACACATATGTATATGTCTCGCTCTTATTCATAAGGTGTCGTGCACTCTCCATCTCCTTTTTTGTCGACGTGCTCTCTCTCTCTCTCCCTCTATCTATCGCGCGCAATTCTAGCTGCCTCTCTCTCTCTCTCGTCGTGTACTCCCCCTCCTCTTCACTCTAACCATGCACACGCGCGCACGAGCGTATAAAGTGAGTGAAAGAGAGGAGTGGAGGGGGGAAAAGCGGTAAGGCCATAGCCACGGCCACCGGGTATCGCGCGAACACCGATGCAAATACCTACGTACGTAGTTGTACATGTAAGTGGCGCTCGCACGTGCACCGACGTTTTTGTGGAATCAACGATGAGGACGACGAGAATCCGTTACTAGATTTTCGGCACTACTTAATGACGAGGGGAATACATCGAAAGACAGAAGTACGTTTTTTTTTTTTTCATTTTATTTCCTTGTATATTGAGAATAATTATTTGTATATTATTATTGGATAATCCGGAAGACCCTGAAACTTTTACACGGCTGTATTTTTTTCAGACTTTACCTATTAGAAGTTTATTCATTTTCAATATAGTTTATTAATTTCTATCATAATCCATGGGGTGTGGGATATTCCGGGATGGCAGATTTTTCCGTCCATTTCCATAGATTACGAAATATGCTTTGTTACACCTGGTTGTACGTATTGTTACTAACTATCCTCCTTACAGGATTCATGACAATGAGCATAGGTTAAATGTTTCTGTGAACTACAATGGAAAGGTTAACTCTAGGTGATATACATCATACGGTTAGAAAACACGTTATCAATATTAATATTTGCCTATTGCTAATTGAAGCCTTCAACCCATTATTTACCATCGTCCCTTTTTTGGGACGCTTGTTTTTTTATTTATTTTTACCTAAGCAGTGGAACATTTAGTTTTGATTCCTGCATCTAAATGTTGAACTAACTTCTATAAAAGTTACAAACTTATAAACAATTTCATTAGCATACTGTGGGAAATGAATTAATTAGTACATTTTATAGGTTTTCACTTAGCTTTGACATGTAATGAGTTAAAACAGTCTTATACACTATTACAACAAGGTTCAGTGATTTTTTGACACTAAAAATTGATTTTCCCCTTTGTCTCTGAATAGTCTATCATATTGTAGTATGGCGTTTCGCTCGTGTATACTGTGCAGGCCTAATATCGCAACTAACTCGAAAGTGGGTTTAATTTACATCAGTTAAACTGTTCCAGAATAATAGACGGACGCGTGCAAAGAATGTCGCTAGGAAAAGTGTTAAAGCGATCATGTATGATGCTGTTTAGTATCTTCAGTCTGTATCTATCCTTGCACGATAAAAGGTTTCTTTGGCGATAGCTCATGTGGGTAGATTTTCTTTTAGAATAGAGGCACGTCCAGAAGGGACATCATCTTTGAGACTGATATTACGGTTTTAAAACTTCATAAACCATCTTCCAACAACGCTATTCCAAATAGCGCTTGGCGCATGCGCTTTACACATATGAAGCGTGGTTTCTGTTGTCCTCTTGTCTTTTCCAAAAAACTAAACCTAACTAATTAAAATGGATTTAATAAAATTTGTGGTAATAAAAAGTTTTGTATGAAATACTTATCATCGTTGATACCTAAAATACTAGCTATAAATTTGAGGTAAATTCAAAAAACCGTAGAATATCACGCGTAATTCAATATAAAGAGCCTATTTAGAAAATAAAACTTAATCATCTTTAATGTCTGCTGGCCGTTATAGTTCTTGTTATTTTTTAGATGACACAGACTTAAAAAATAACAAACAGTGTTTAGTAAAGTAAAAGATGTTTGTCTGTAAAGTAAAAGAGTTTGTTTATATAAAATAACATGTTTGAAAAATTGTGATATATTTAAAATGATTGAGGAAAAGAAAAAAGATGTATTACTGCTCTCGCAGAAACGCCATTACGTTGCTGCTTTAAAGCATTATTGTGATCAATTGCAATTATATTGCAGGCTTAGAATGACTAAACACGACGCTCATATGCAATGTATTTAAATAAAACAGATAAAATACATACTTCTAGATTAGTGTTGCAAATTCACATATTATTTTCATAAAGGTTAAACATACATTCCTCATTTTCATATTATTAATACTACTTTAATAGTCACTTATTAATACTATTATTAAACATACATTCTTCATTTTCATATTAATAATACCGGATAAAAGTGCATCACTTTTTGGTGCAGTGTAAAAGTTCATTCCTATTTTATTCGCTTTGCCAATGCGTTTTAAATGTTCTTGCACCACGGATCAGAGAGACGAGAGTTTCTACTGTCATTCCTCAATGTATGACTCCTCGTGGGTCTGATCCTGTTAAGATTTTAATTATACCGTCATCAAAATCAAAAGATCGTCCTGATCAAGGGCTATTTCCAAAATCGCTATTCCACGACTGAAATATTCAAAACTATAATTAGCATGTGTTAACTGTTAGTGCTTCACCATAAATTTCGTAAATGGTTTCAGTGGCCTTGATGGCATCCGACCTCTGATCATAAAATAGGTGTACGAAGTGCCTGACAGGTCCTTCGCCAGTTTCAAATTTGGTCATTTCACTTAATGACAGAATAAAATGGATTGCAAAGGATAGTTATATAACAGTTCTACAATAAAAAATGCACGAAGATGCTTTTTGCATTGCTAAGCTCAAACAGTGCTATATGAAATGGATTTTTCTTTCAATATCCTTAATGTGATAAAATCGTTATTTAAATTTAATTTTGCAACTGTGTAATCGCTATTCCGTACAGTTGTTAACCGTGTAATTACTAAATTTCGTTAGCAAGGGACACAGGTACGCGCAGCCAATGTTGCATTTGGTGTAAATGCGCGATGCGGCAAACGAGTTACGTAAATAAATTTCGAGCTTTTGTAAACCACGATAAAGTGCTGATACATAAAAAAAACTCTGGTGAATTGGCACGACTGATAATTAGCAGCATGTAAACGACAAACAAACTCGGCCTCCTTTTTATCATTCTTCACAAATTTAGTTTCCCCTCCAATCCTATTTTCGACCATCATCCAAATTTATGCCGATCATTTCATGGTTTATCGCAGTTTATTATCTCATCTTTGCCTTCTGTTTTGTTGAGGTATAACAATCAGATTCGATGATGTTTTATTTTTCGCCAAAGACACGTTATGAGATATTAAGTACAGAAATCAATGTCGTTTTTATAATTATCTACAACACACCCCAGATTTCTACTGGTATATATTTAAAACGGAGTATAATGAAAGTTTACATCACATCCTGACACACTTCATACTTGTGCATAACATATTGCAGATTTGAATAATTTCCAAAAATATTAAGAAAAGAATGAAGGAATAGCAAAAATCTTTATAATACATACAGTATAGGAGAATATCAGTTGTAATTAATTCCTTTCAATAATGCCTCAGAAATAATAAGAAATATTTTCAAAATTGAACGAGTGTCAGGTTGCTCTATAAATGGCAGTTCCACTTTTTCGACGATCGAATTATTTTTCACTCCTGATACATGTACTACCACGTCGAAAGTATTGACAAACCTGCTGCTTTACCGAATTTTAATCGTAAGATATGGACAGTATTTTCATTAATAAATCGTAGGTATTTTGTAAAATGCACGACCGATATGTCATAATATTTTGATCGATATAAATATTTAAGTATTGGTACCAAATGCTATTTTGTCAGTATAACTTCGTGTATGCTCACTATATGTTATAATATTATTATATACTAATATTTCATTATAAATAGTGACAGATTAAACACTAGTGTTATCTCAATGCTTATTTAATAAAAATTCTTCTGTATAAAAGTTGTCCAAAAAATCGTCACATAAACGCATTTGATGTTTCCGCAAGTGACGATACGATCTCTTTGAAATTGCATTGGCTAATAATACTGACTGTACTTAGTGCCAACCTCTTGGCAAGACTTGCTCTGCCACGAGCACTTTCTCCGAGAATATTGACCTTTTTCCTGCTTAACGGACGCCTTAAAATCGCGCGCGTATGTGTATGTGCGTTATTTCCCACTATTTCTATTATACAAATATTATTGTGCATTAATCTATGTTTTGCTAATAGTGTGTATATGTACAGAGCATCTCAAAAAATATACATCAGGTTTTTCATAATGCTTTCTTCTGTCCCCTTCATTAGAACTTATATTAATATAGGGAATGTATCCATGAAAAAATTCATAATTGTACAAGGGATCAAAGCGTAGAATTTTATTTAAAATTGAATCAATCCTACATTTGCATTCAAGGAAAAGTACGATCGACGTTTCAATGTCAAGAAGTTATGCGCTTTACAATTTGTCAGTCGATGCATTGTTTGAGGTAATGTAGCTCCATAAGTAATTTTCCACGCATAAAAAGGCGACGTGGAATGTGCTCGCAGATAAATCGTAAACGCTTCTGTGACAGTGTTCAACAAAGAACTTAAAACATTGTTTTACACCGATACCTAACATTGAAAATTCCATAACTTCGATATATTCTTCGTTTATCAATTTAGTGTAATGCAAATAATATGCAATATATTATAGTTTTATGGAAATATGGTTTAAATGTTAATAATTTCTTCACTTTAATGTAAATTCTGAAAACTAAAGAAATAAAAATCGTAAAAACGTTCTGAGATTGTTAAATCCATAACTTTTAAGATATCCCGTGTCTAACCTCTACACGTACTGCATTAAGTACTCAATGTGAAAATGGTGAGTTTCGACGATAAGCGATGATTTTAAAATACGAATTTTTTAGAGAGACCAAAACGAAAGTTAGAGTACAGCAGAAGGAGTACGCCATGAATAATAAATATGTTATGTAAAAAAAGGCAGACGCGAAGAAGTATAAAAACAAAACCCTAAATTCCTATAATAATGAACATCGCTACTATCTACCATAATGAGCACTCGCGCCATTATAATGAGCAATTAAATACGAATCGCGGATTCGCTCCACGCATTGCAAAAATTGCGATTCAATGTTGTACCGACCTATTGAATTACAAGGTAACGATAAGGGAATTCGAAGTTCGAAATTATAATAAAGCTCAACCAAGGAGTATTTCCGCAAAATGATTTGAATCGTCCGAGCGCAAGAGCGAAACAGGATCAAAGCACAAGTTCCAGAAGGACAAAACGAGAACTGGGGGAGAATGGAAGGAGAAAGGCGAATCTCGACGATAGCCGGTGATTTTCAGAGGTGCATTTCTTAGAGGAGAGAGAGCAAGAGGGCCGGGGGTGAGAAGCAGCGGGAGGCCCAGTTCGGTCTGGCACGTTCACCGCGCCGTGAACGAACACTTTCTAACGAAAGTGCAAGTCTTTTCTTCCGAGCGGCCGCCGCGTAACCGTTCGCGAATCGACTTTCGCGCCTTTTCCGCGGTTTCCCAACGGCGAAGAGGTCGACGAACGCTTCCGGACCGACACTAAGGCTACTTGATTCTTTGCACGACCATTGCACTTTGGAAAATCGCAGCCGATGATTCGATAAATCGATAAATTCGAATGATCGATTTATTCCGAGATATTGGGTCAACGGCCAAGCATTTATTATATTTGAGTGCGAAACTCCGGCCTGAGACTAAGACTAAGATCCTTTGCACGACCATTGCGCTATGAAAAATCGCAACCGATGATTCGATAAATCGATCAATTCAAACGATCGATTTATTCAGAGATATTAGGTTAACGCCCAATCATCTGTTGCAGCTGAATGCGAAATTAGGCGCGAACTTTTACACTGACGCAATGCACGCGTATACACCCCACGCTGAACTCTCCATTCAGGCTAGTTGGAATTCTCTTTACAAAGCGAAGAATGAAAAAAGAAGTTTCTTATCTATTATACAAATCGCAAGTTATTCATTATAAATTATTATATAAATTGTATATTTTAGAATCAAATCGTAATAGGAGATACACTCCATGCGGCTTGAACGACAACAAAAAATAAGTCCTAAAATAACAGAAAATCGGTCCGGCACTGAACGTGTTAAATAATATATGTAAAAAGGTCCACGCGAAGTGTGCACGACCTCCGATGGAAAAAACATGATTAGCAATTCAATAATTTGATCAATTCAAGCGATTTATGCCTTTCAAAGTACATACACGGTTAAATTCTTTACACGTGTAAATTTCACATACACAGGTACATTTTTTATTACGCAGTATAAAGATCCGCTCCAAGAAATCCTTGCAAAAGAAACATGTATGTAAAAGCCTGTCACGCAAAGTCATTACAATAATGTTGAGCCCTGCTTATAAATAAATAAAGTTAAATCAAATTCAGAACATGCGGTAATTCTTGGTCTAACAAAACAATATTCACACACACATTAATTCTCCACGTGGTCATATGGAGTTAGAATTTTAATCGACTCCTTGTATGCAAAAATAGTTCTTAAGAACTGCTCTGTGGCTCAATTATTAACGGATTTTCAAATTATAAAATTAACTTAAATTAATATTAAAAAATTGTCAAATTTAACGTTAAGAATTAAACCATATTAAGAAATTTGGCCTGGAAAAAATCGGACATTGAACTGAAGCGATACATGGTTTTAAGCTAGCAGCGAGTAATGAGGTTAGTACATATACTTATACTTAAATAAAATTTAATAAATTTGATTATAATCGAATACAATTATTAACACTATTCCTACCACGACCCACCAAATGGCCACTCACTGATTTCTTTGAAAAACTCTGAAACGCGGTTACTTCTGACATGTTTCATGTTTTTCTTCTAGCCTATGGATCGACAAATTAATCTACTGACATTTTTCCTTTCGTTCTCTTTTTCTTTAAGGATACATTTAGTGCGCCTAAATATATCTTGAAAATGGCTGGTAGGAATGGTGTTAATGTAACCGAATATTCTTGCTACGGCCTAACAGAGGAAGGAGCAAAGGTAACTGAGAATAATCGAAGCGAGTAAAGGGAGCGAAGAAACGTTTTAGGAAGCCCAGGGCCGTCCTTGGCGCCGATTCGTGAAATCGGAGGGGGGATTTTCTATGATTCGTGCCTGCAGCCCGCAGAGTCAAGGCCCATCCTCGACTTTACCGTGACATAGATATTCCGGGGCCTTTTCGGGGCCTCTCTCGTCGGCGGCATGCCGTGGAAGGGGGCACAGAAATCGCCTGCTGAATGAGACAAAAAAAGGGACAGGAGAAAGAAAAGAAGGACAAGAGGACGTGGGAAAGCAGGAAGGAAGCGATAGAAAAGGTGGAAAATCAAATGCAAGTAAAAACACAGTGAAGAATGTTATACATAAACGTCTAGAAATTGTTAGACAGAAAAAAGAGACAGATAGAATCGAGTGAAAGAAAAGACAATGTAGAAAAAGACGATGATAAAGAAACCTAATATCAAACGTAAGGCAAGGGGAGTAAGTAAAGTGAGACGAGTAATCGAATATAGAGAAAGACAGACAAAATCGGTTAAAATGATAAAATTCAGTTTAAAATGAAGATTGAGCAGAAACTAAGTACTTCGAATACAGAAAAAAAACGAGGAGAAAAACCAAAAATTGGCGATAGAATGCAAGGAAAGATCGTGTAGAAAAAATTCCAAGAGAGATTAACAGATGAAATTGAATTTAAGGAATCGAAGCGGCAGCAATACCTGATACCGGAACTAAAAAATCTATTACGAAAGACAACAAGGCATAAAAAGCTCGAGAGAAGAAAAACAAAATCATGTATAAAAAAAGCGAAGGAGTAATAATGGAAGGTAAGAGTCGTATAAGATACTCAGTGGAAGAAGAAAACTCAGTTGGAAGAAGGTAAAATCGAAGTAGGAGAGAAAAGTCAGAGAAAGACAGGCTAGTTGGCGATCGACGACCCTGAGAATCGGAGATTCGGCCGTCATCCCAAAAACGAGACGTTCTCCTCGTCTATTTTTAAAGACATACTTCGCATCCACACATGGAAGTACGCCTACGATGACGTAAGAAACCAAAGATCTCACCTGTCCACGAATTTCGTATATTATCTTCTTTCTTCCGCCGAACTAACATTGAAGCCTCGAAATCGGCGCAGTTCCGCTTTGTATGAGATCTGTGGCTCAATGCAAATGTGCAAATACAAATATATCGTGCGACACAAAAGTCTCTTGCCAAATAGAATGCATTATTTCACCTGAAAATATCCGCTATCTTTCGCTTATATTTAGGTTGTGTGATTTAATTCTTTATTTCATATGATTGCAAATTGACAATATGATTTTACAACCATGTATTTTTTAAAATTTAATGGGTAAGCGAGATACTCATGATGTTATAATATACATCGAGTGTCAAAGAAGAAATCATTATAATATTTAGTTATAATTGCTATTGGTAAGGATTCATGAAAAATACTCCAAACTCACTTTGCTTTGTTTCTTATGCAAAATTAGGAGGACTAATTTGATTTATATCACTATCGCTAATACAAAGAAATACTCAAACGATTCGTATCACTAATTGTTGTGTTTGTTAATAGTATTAAAATTCAATTTGCATGCAATAGAAATTTACGTAATAGATTTTAAAGATTAAAGTGACAAAATGTAAAAGTGAACACCACCATTATTAGTGCTGCTGTGTTGCAGTGTCCAGTACACTTGCATATGTAGAAATTACTTGTGTAGTAGAGTGCGTGGATACAGCATTGAAAAGTTATTTTCAGGGGAATTTGTTTTGCTGCATTTTTTTTTATGAAATTGCCTTGCATTTACTACGATGTACTTAATCCATTATTTATGCCATTGTCCCCTTTTTGTAACGCTTGTTTTTTATTTATTTCTACCTAAGCAGAGGGACTTTTACTTTTGATTCTTATACCTAAATGCTATACTGACTGCTACAAAAGCTACAAACTCCGTAAAAATATTTTCATTCTAATTAGCCCACTGTAGAAAATGAATTAATTAGTGCATTTTTTAGATTTTTACTTGGCTTCGGCATATAATGCGCTAAAAACAGGAATCACATAGAGCATCTTCCATCAACAGTGGGCTATATCTCGATTAGTACACATTTTAGAATCTACGTTCA
>JBCFXI010000105.1:120921-255283 GCA_038496175.1 Ampulex compressa | reverse complement strand
TGCATTATTTCACCTGAAAATATCCGCTATCTTTCGCTTATATTTAGGTTGTGTGATTTAATTCTTTATTTCATATGATTGCAAATTGACAATATGATTTTACAACCATGTATTTTTAAAAATTTAATGGGTAAGCGAGATACTCATGATGTTATAATATACATCGAGTGTCAAAGAAGAAATCATTATAATATTTAGTTATAATTGCTATTGGTAAGGATTCATAAAAAATACTCCAAACTCACTTTGCTTTGTTTCTTATGCAAAATTAGGAGGACTAATTTGATTTATATCACTATCGCTAATACGAAGAAATACTCAAACGATTCGTATCACTAATTGTTGTGTTTGTTAATAGTATTAAAATTCAATTTGCATGCAATAGAAATTTACGTGATAGATTTTAAAGATTAAAGTGACAAAATGTAAAAGTGAACACCACCATTATTAGTGCTGCTGTGTTGCAGTGTCCAGTACACTTGCATATGTAGAAATTACTTGTGTAGTAGAGTGCGTGGATACAGCATTGAAAAGTTATTTTCAGGGGAATTTGTTTTGCTGCATTTTTTTTTATGAAATTGCCTTGCATTTACTACGATGTACTTAATCCATTATTTATGCCATTGTCCCCTTTTTGTAACGCTTGTTTTTTATTTATTTCTACCTAAGCAGAGGGACTTTTACTTTTGATTCTTATACCTAAATGCTATACTGACTGCTACAAAAGCTACAAACTGAGTAAAAATATTTTCTTTCTTAATAGCTCACTGTAGAAAATGAATTAATTAGTGCATTTTTTAGATTTTTACTTGGCTTCGGCATATAATGCGCTAAAAACAGGAATCACATAGAGCATCTTCCATCAACAGTGGGCTATATCTCGATTAGTACACATTTTAGAATCTACGTTCACAACCACTTCCTTCTTTCGACTAATGCCATCTACCGTACAAGTATAGGAAATTATAGTTATATAATAAATAATGTATTTGAATACAAAAATTATAAGTAAAATTAAAGGAGAGTAATTAAAAAGTGTTACTTTATAATTTACAATGTGGTCACTTATGCTAGCTGTGTGTATAGCAACCTAATTATATTTCTTTCACTGTAAGTGGAATCATCAAATTCATGCTTTTCTGTTTTGCATTTCTGCTTAAATGACATCACTATCATCAGAATCATGGTTTAATCTCTTAATATATATTACGTGTAGAATATAAAATAATATCTCAAAACTTAACTTTCCAAATGATTTTTATGCTATTTTAAAGCAATTCATTCTCAATTACATCTCTCACTATGGCGAGTGGAGTTCATTCGATTTTTCTAGCCAAAGAAACATTCGAATACCTATTATAATATTAAACGTACGATTAGATGGAATGAACATCTAACTATGAATCGCAATATTCTAAATCCATGTTACAGCATATCGTTGGTACGCTTGAAAGGCACATCTCGAATACGATGTTGAATATTATCCATGTCCGGTAAAAGTATTTTGGGTGGAAAGAGTGAGATGTACTCTATGCTCGTGTGAAAATAAAATTTCACGAATATCCTTGAGATTCCATACCCAATAATGCTTCATGGATCGAAGGTCGGTCGAATACTTCAAGTGACTAGAAATGCAAAGCGGTCCTACGCGTGAGATTGTCCAAGCAGGTTACGCAGCCGTGAGTAAATACACCTTGAAACGGAGGATTTACTCTCACTTTTTCGCCCTCTCTAAATCGGAATGGGCCTTCCTCCTCCCTTCTTTCGACGGATCACGACCTACCTGCCGTTCGAACATGTATAGTGGGCCAGTGTCGAGCAACGGCATCGTTTTGACGATGGCTAGCTGACTCACTTACGCATGTAGGATCTTTATCTGGATCCCGGACGAATTCCCAACACTAGTTAATCCCCCAGCTTATCGGAATTGACTTTGTATAATGCGGTGGACTGCAGCAAAACACGAGTTCGTATACCGCGTCAAGGATCATGCGAATACTGTTAACATATGAGCCGTTTATTTTGAAAGTAGCCTAAGTCCATTTATCGTTTACATTTCACTTGATACAACTTAATATTGTACAAAATTAAGTATATTCTGATGATACGATAATTTGAGACGCATAAATTTGAAAATATTGTATTGATACCACTTTATACAAATATAATGAGAATAGAGCAATAAAATATAAGGACATGATGAACTTATTACGATATATACCACAGGAACACCAGGACTTCTTCAAATTCCTCCCGCATGCACAAAATGTATATGAGCACTAAATTATTATGCAATTTATATAGTTAGATTTCCTGAGTTGCATAAATTGTGTTTTTGAAGTGTAGTAAAGAAATATGAAAGAAATTGAATATTGTTTTTTCAATTTGAAGCATTTTAAATTATGTCGAATGGACTTAGGCTTTTTCAAAAACTATAACAAATCTGATTGTTAATTTAAAAGTGGCTTAACTCCATTTATGACAAGAAAACACTTATCCACCTAATAATTGCTATCATTTTAATAGGAATTGTAAATTTAACTCTCTTAGATACACTTAAGCGGTGTAACTCATTGATATACTATACGCATATTTTTAATCACATTGAGACGCAAACGCTTAAATATCTGGATTTGAATATAAATGAACTTAAGCCACTTCCAAAATAAACGGCTCGTATAACGTGATTACCTGTACAACACGATATACAATATGTTTATTAAAGTATTTCTTTTGTAGAACTTGTACGAAATAAACAAGCTTTGTTTACATATATTAATAACACGTCTTTTTCTTTTAATCAAGAGCATATATATGCTGCTTATATTCTATTAATAAACATGCCTTATGCGAGAAAATGTAAAAGAATTAAAGTTAGCATGGTTATGATTATTCCAAATATATTACTCTATATTAATCACATCATGCAAGAGTCTACTGTTGTTTCTTTCTATAATAGTATTACGTTGACATGTCATTAAACCGGAATAAAGAAAGGAAGAACGTAGCGATTGGGTAGAGTCACGAAGACATCACTGAATAGTAATCGGTCACTTATATAAGCTTTTATTTTCAAATTCATTTTCGGTACCGCCTGCTAAGGTCATCTTACGTTGTACGTTTCAACCCTTTCTTTGCGAAGTATACCGTCTCTATAAGAGGAAGTCTATCGGGGGTACATAATATACTGCTGCGTCATAGATAACCACTAATTATAAATGTTGAATAACAATCGAACATACGTAGGAACGGTTGTTGCTTCGATAGCATTTCACTGTTGTAAATAATGTATTAAGATTATAATCTTTTTCTCATTTATTCAATTATATTGTAATGCATTTAATATCATTAGTAATCTTAATCTGCAATAGTACATCCCGAAAATCTCAATTCCGCGTGATAAACTTTAAAGCAAGAATTTTCATATAGTTATATATAATGTATTGATGAATTAGTCGGACAGAACTTTCCACTGAAGGTTTTGGGATTGAAACGTTTTGCATGCAAAATAAAAAATTATAAACGCTGGACAATTTACTTATTTTTTACTTCCTTAATAAGTCTGCTTTATTCTAATGAAGATAAAGCTTGATTTAAATGTTGTGGAATTTTACTTGTTTCCAGAAACAAAATTATAATTTCCAAACTCATTGTCTCTCCACTCCATCCCTTCCTTAAATCTAATGCTATTCATGCAGTCTGCCAAACATTTTTATTGGAGAAATCGCAAAATTCCTTCGAGTTTAAAGGGTAAATAAAAGATGCACAATACGACATAACGAACCAGCGACGAATTAACGAACTCTAACCATCTTATTCTACTGAAAAACAATTCTCACACGTATAAACCGTCTTTTTGTACCATTGCGCATCAAATTAGAGAAAGAGATAATTCATATATTTATAAGACTAATTGTACAGTTCTTTGAAATCCCAAAAATAAATAGGATGATAATATGACAAACCGAAGCAGTGAAGAATTATCGAGCTCTAACCGAAAATTCTTGCGTAAACCTCAACCGCCAAAAGGCTGGCGGAGGAGAGCACAAAAGAAAAGGCAGATCGACCGTAACGACGAAAGACGAAGCGCGAAGGTACGTTAGCCAATATTCGGGCCAATGTTAAAGCCGATTGCCTAATACAGCTTCGTGGCACGATACTACGATAATGAGAGCGACAAGGAGGGAATTTCTTATACGAGAAACGTTGCCCAACTCCCTGAACGTAACGATCTCCTGCAACCTCACTGGAATTGGCCACGAGAAATCGGTCCAACCTCATTTTGTGACCTATTTTACGCTCGCACGCTCACGCATACGCGCATAAACGCAGGCACATACGCACTCACGCACAGTGCGCATCGACAAATCTCAAATGTTTTATTATATAAATACATGTTTTCTCTTTCCAAAAAATACCAATTTTTGAAATTTCATTTTAAGGGAAGGAATTAAAGTACGATGGTGCTTTTCAATCGAATCGAACAATAGCGTATTTAGTCCTCGAATATTCCTCTGTCTTCCATATCTTTCTCTTTGAAAAAATTACTTATAGCCAGATCGAACGGCACCAAAAACGATCACCGATCGTTTAACCCATTATATGGCAAAGCCAAGTGCAAACCTAAGAAACGCACTAATTAATTAATTACTTGCAGTAAGCTAATTAGAGAAAAAATATTTTTATCGAGCTTCTAACTTTTATAGAAGTCAGTACAACAATTGGATACAGTAATCTAAATTAAAAGTTCCATTACTCAGATAAAAATAAATAAAAAACAAGCGTCCCAAGAAAGGAACAATGGTAAATAATGATTTAACACCCCATTCTGTACTTGGTGCAATTACCTAGCTCTTTATTACCTTTTTGTCTTCATTTTTCAATATTCTTTACTCCATAAGAATTTGACTTATAGAAATCGATCCTACTTCTTTTTATCGTCCTTTTATCTCCATTTTTCAATACCCTTTACTCGGTACCAATTCGACTTACGGGAATAGTATTAATCCTAATAGTACCGGTACCTACCGGTGGCCTCACTGATAACAAATCAGCGATCATACACGAGCGCCATAGCAGTCAGCGTATAGGACAGCCGAGTTTCCATCGAGCACCCTGTATTTTTCACTCAGCTCGAGCGACGGCGTAGATCTCGGTACGCGTACAAACTCTCTCGCGTCCGCTCGCTCTTAATGCTCCTGCCTGGTGACCCGTGGTGCAAGCTAAACCCGCCAGAGAAAGTCGCCGTATACTTTCTCGTACCTCCGCTTAAAACGATCCCCGTGCATCGATTCCGAGAGCTCTCAAGCGACGCTGTTCTACGATAATCCAAAACTTTTTATGGACATGTCGGTCGTAAGCTTGCACGTGCATATGCCCGTACATTTTCATAGAGGCTCCCCTCTTTCCTGGTAATTTGGAAAAGCCAAAAAAAGCGTTTACGTGTGTATCCCTTCTATTTGTTCTACTTCAAGCACCTTTCGTGTACTACGAGACATTGATGTATAATGTCGTGTCCTTAACCCATTATTTATCATTGCTCCCTTTTTGGAGTGATCGTTTTTTTTATTTATTTCAACCTAAGCAGTGGAACATTTAGGTTTGGTCATTGTACCTAAATGTTGTACTGATTGCTGTAAAAGTTACAAGCTCGATAAAAATGTTTTTTCTTTGATTAGCTTACTACTGTGGGAAAGGAATTAGTGTCTTTTTGAGGTTCGTTCTTGGGTTTGGCATATAATGAGTTAGAGTGAACGAAAGGATGTAAATTTCCTTGTATTCTTTAGTATATTACGCGTTATTTTTTTATTATATCATTCAATCCCTTTAAATGCTCTTTCTGAGCAATCTGAAAAAATGAATGCAGTCAATTTTGTATGATAATATTTAATAAATATTTCTTAATCGCGAAACAGAGCCTACACTTCTTATTTTGAAGTGAAGAAACAGCCGGAAAGGTAAAGATACACGAATTTTTCACTGGACTTGTATCCAAACGTTTTAGCTTCTACTTCAACATATTTGGTGGCATTTTAATAATGAAAGGGATTTTATTTCACTACGTCTGTACATTGAACAGTGAACGTGTAAACTGCAGCGAGTAAAAATAAAAATAAGAATTCTGAGGAAGGACTGATCGATTTGAATGAAGTATGCTGGGATAATATATCCATATGTATAACAAGCATAACTAATTCTAGGCACAAGCATAAAACTGGTTAAGAGAAAAATGAATATAAAGTTTGCAAAAAAAAATATGTACCTCGGTTGCATATTCAAGTAATTAGTTAAAAATTCCAAATTTCTTGAATCTCATCTACATTTCATTACGAAAACTCTTTTCTCTCAAAATCTACAAAAGACCACTCATATCATACCTTACGATTATAAAAATGTGAATTATTTTCTATAAAATTACTTCAAATATTTGTACGTATATTCTCATAATAAGTTGAATATTCACGATTATAATTATAATTATGCAAGGCTCAAGTACAGATACATTACTCTGTTTCATTTCATAATTACCATAGAAAAGTTTCATTAAACCCTTCGTTGTTCCTTTATCCTACACGCCTTCTTTGTCTCTCGAGGTTGGAATTACAGTACCCATCGTGCATTTTGTTCAAGATCGACTTTTTCCAAGGTTTTAAGCATGCACTAGGACGAAACTTGTTAGAATTGTTATGGCAGGCGTAGGAGGGCCAAGATTTTCCTTCCGCTCCGAGTATGAGCACGATGTACCTGCCGGTATAATAGCCCGGTTATACATAGAGGCTCTGTACCTTCTCGAAGTAGAGGCGCGGCCCCGAGTTCGTTCCCTCGGACGAGTAAATCAAGTCGCGAGCTGAATGCCCCGAGCTTCCCGACCGAGAATGCCTCATTCTTATCCGCCACGATTCATCCTAGAACCTTATGCTCAGTTCCAAGTGCTTGGAAAACCTCGAAAAGCCATCGAGTCACCCTGTATTTCTTTAACCAATGATACACGATTGGCCACTATGTATTTATTCTCCTTAACTTTATCAGGTATTTCCTGATAATTATGATTTCTCTGGTGAACGAGCAAAAGAGTATAATTTGGGATCATTAGTCTTGCAAAAAAGTGCTTATCGTATGAAGTGATATTAAGTAATGCACTACGCTATTGGAATCTTAGGTAAGAAATCGGGAAAGAATTAAAGTCGAGTTTTACTTTTAGAATCATGAGCAGAGAACGGTTAGAATATATCAGCATACTTGTCCTGTTTAATGAAAATTTTACGTGCACCGTTTTATTCTCTGATCGAAGATATATATTTGAGAACCTTATGCTTCATATCGTGTGCTTGGAAAGCCTCGAAAAGCTATCAAGTCACCGTGTAGGTATTTCTCCAAGATATATACTTATGCGATCAAAGTATTGTATTCCGTTTTTTTTACTCGCTCGATCACGATCGATTTGATCTTGATTTATTTGTGAACCTTATGCTGAATATCTAGTCGAAATATCAAGTCTAATTCCCCTTTATTTCACTGACTCTGTTCTTCATTGTAATTTATCAAAGAACTTTTTGCTTAATTTTCTATTTCGTAAAACTTCCACACACCGTATACTTTTTTAATATGTAGCTTTATTTCATCTTCTATGGGTCTGTATTAAATCCACTTCTTGATCGAAGAATTCAAATAATTTTCTATGGGTCTATATTATGGTGTCGGCCTCTGAGTTAATATTTGCCTTATGGAAATAGCGTTTCAAGAAACAGTTTTTCACTGATCTTCATTAACTCAGCTTCTCAATCAGTGGTTCAAGTTATATTCCATGGCTCTATACATATCACTGAGTCAGCATTTTAATTCCTCAAGAGGTTTCGTCTTACGCGTAGTACGTATAACTCCATGTGTGCGAATAAAAGGTACTTCTCAGAATGGGTGGCTTTCAGATTTATTACAAAATTACTATAGTTAAAAATTGATTGTTCTAAGTTCATTGGTTTGTTAGATATTGAGGATGCAAAATTTAGATATTGTTGCACAAAGACCCATAGAATATTTAAATATTAGCTGCAGCGGTTAATCAAGATTTAAGTTCAGCCTGGCTCTTAATTCCTTTTTTAACAATTTAAATCATAGGTTTTGAATTAAATCCTGCTACTTATTTAATTTCGCTTACAGTTCTATTGAAGTAAAAATAATTATATTTTTGTAAAACAGTTAAGTGGTTATCACAAACGTTTGTTTACGATGAAAAAATAACAATAGTCCATTTTATTAATTGTTGCATACTTCTCAATATACTCAGGGAACGGTCTGATACTTAATATTGTCTGCATACCCAGGTAGTTTCTTTTCAATAGTCCGCAATTTCTGTATAGAACATACATGGCATGTTTTAGCAGCAGGTATTTTGGACGCAGTTAATGGAATACGTGCTGTAAAATGTCCTCATTCTTCAGCTTGCAATGTAATTGAGTTGCTAACAGGATACTTTGTGCATGCATATTTTAAACGATTATAGGCACTTGTTATCGCCTGTTCTTTTTCAAATGCATTACATTTTATGTTGTAAAGATATCATATTTTTTAGAAATATTAATAATTCTTTTAATAATTAATATCACTAATAGGATATTATGTTTTACAACTCATGTTCAAGACTACCTCCTACTCATTCATATCCGCGTCTAGAAGCTTCTTGAAGTTTCGACAACTTTTTCCGCGACACAGGCAGCTCTATTAAAATATGAAATTGTTTTAAAGTAAGATGCCTTGTATAAAAAATAATTGACACCGATATTAACCACACAAAAACACGTATCAAAATCAAATCAAAAGAATTTGAGGATCGTGCATCTTTATCAAAAATTTTCAGAAAAAAATTCTTTGTAAAGCCTAATCTATAATCGTGCGCTATATGCAGGTACCCAATCTTACTGAAGAATGCAACGGTTGTTTTCATAATGTTCACCTCACAGCAGTTCTAAAAAAATCTCTTAACATTTTATATTAATTAAGAGTGGTAATTTGGGTCTCGTGGCCTATGAAAGGCAAGGACATTCTACTTGAGCCAACAACGGTGCTTCGAATCACTGCAGACGATCAAAAAATGATGGCAATATGTAAAAAATAATTTGAAAAAATACCAAGAACTTTTTGATAACGATAAATGATGAGATTGCCTATTGTAAAAATCTTATCGACCATTAGTAAACATTGAACGATTGTGAATAACTTTCAAGTTCTTTTAAATTTACTCATTCGACATTGTACGATGTTTCCAATAAACCAAACATCCCTTCTAACCTTATATAATAGAATTAATCATCCTTCATCCATCATTTCTTGGTAGATACTAATCACAAGAAGATTTTCACCGAACTTTTTCAACAATCAGCAAATTTTCAAATAAACTCAAATCCCCAGTTACTTTAAACAAGTGAACCGCAATATCTATAACACCAAAACCGCCAAAAGCTGACAACAAAATCCCGCCCCCACACCTTAAAACTATTACAACGTTGCATTATTTAGCATTAACCATTATCACTCTACAAGATGTAAGGGGTGAGGCGACAAGAAAAAGCACTTTTTACATGACAAAAAAAAAACAATAGCAAAGATAAATATTTCAACCACTAGATCTACCGTGATCACCAGTTCGAGATGCACTACTTCATACGATACGCACAACCCTGTACTATATTACATTATCCTGTGAAAATGTGAGAAGCTTCGGATATGTTCGAGGGCTGACATTTAGCCGGCATACAATGTATTAAGCCAAGGGGTCAATTGGTGGTTCAAATAACTTTCCACAGGTCTGCTCCTGCCGGACACCCGGTGTATTACCACGGTGTAACCGCGCGCACGTGCAAGGCGGCGCAAGGCTCGCGTGGTAGGGAAGAAACGCACACCGAGGCGGGAGCGGTGAACCGAGCATTATAGCGCCCTGCAAGAAACGCCGGTGCATTGACCGCGGTTGACCACACGTCATCGAATCGGTGACGTCACGCGGCGCACGAATGCATCGGGCCTACGTCACGCCTGGCTGCACCTCCGTTGCCGCATCCTCCAAAGACAATAGTGCTCGATCGAAGATTTTTATGAATAAAGCTGGAAAAGTCGTAGGGATCGGATTGAAATCCCGATAAATCTCCATGGTGCATCCTCCGGGGCCAATATTATCGCTCGATATTATGCATTTTTCTCGAATAAAGCAGGGAAAATGTGTGAAATTTGGGTGCATTTCGCGGTGAAAAGATTGCATCTTCAAAAGTTAATAGTATCGATTGAAAATTTGCATATCTACGAGGCAAATTGGAAAGAAGTGTGGAATTTTGCGATTACAGATCGCGAAGAATTTTGAGGCAACTCTAGGCCTGCATAGTTAATATTGTCAGGTGATATTATGTATTTTTGCGAATAAAGCTGGAAAGATCGTAGGGATCGGATTGAAATCGCGGTAAATCTGCATGGTGCGTCCTTCGAGGCCAATATTAACGGTCGATATTATGCATTTTTGTGGAATAAAGTAGGGAAAATGTGTAAAATTTAGGTGCATACAGTAGTAAAAATGTAGATTGCATCTTCAAAAGTTAATAATATCAATTAAAAATTTGCATATCCACGAGTCAGATTGGAAAAGGTGTGGGATCTTGTAATTATAGATTGCAAAGAATTTTCGGGCTACTTCAAGCCTGCATGGTTAATACTCTTAGATGAAGTTATGTATTTTCACGAATAAACTTTGAATTCGCGGAGTTTTGGTGCAGAATGCAATGATAATGTGTAGTACATTATCCAAAGCTGATATTTTCACTCGGAGATCTGCAATTTGCAGGAATAAAGTTGGGAAAGGTACGGAGCTTTGTAGTAGAATGCACCGAGTCAGCAGGATGCATCTTTAAAGACCAATTGTACCAATTAATACGCTGTCAATTAATATCCCACCTTTTATTATTCTACCAATTAATATCCTGCCTTTTAATATACTGTCAATTAAAATACTAGCCTTTAAAATGCTACTAATAAATACCATCCCTTTTAATATGCAACCGATTAATATGCTGCCTTATAATATACTGCCAACTAATATCTTGTGGTGTTACAATCACGGTAATTTGTCTACTGAATTTTATACTAGTTCCTTCACAGGACAATAGTAAGATTAAGAAAATGCTTCACTCTCTACAACCGTTATTTCTTCTCGATGATCACATATCGCATCATATTTGTAATCAACAGTATTATCGCATGCTCTTCAAGAAAGAGAAGGAAATGACATATGAGATAATAAATCGTTGGATAACAAAGCAGTGATATTTTCATTTACAATAATACGAGAATATGAAAAGGAACAATAGCCGACTTAAGATAAAACGCATAGACTAAAGGATATTTTAAGTCACTGTGCTTTATATAGAGTTAAGTGAACCTCGGGGTAGTAGTACATGGTGCGAATTATCGAACGAGTGAAAAGTACCGCTGCGTGGTCAGCCAGGAGTTGATAATCGATTATCGCTATGAAATTATCGAACAGAATTACCATACCAAATCGTTAAAAAATAAATTGTGAAACGAAGTTATCGATGCATTATATTGGTTTATATAAAAACACTCAGTATTTCAAATGCATGATTAGCATTTATAATGAAATATCAATATATAATAGAAACATAACATGTACTGATCAGCAACCAAAATTGCACCGACAAAGCTTATTCAATATTCATACTTTATTAATCGTAACGAACAAAATATATAGATATATAATGCTCCGACCATTCATTTGACCGAATATTTTCAAAGAGCTTCTATTTTGACGCGCAAAAAAAGTAATATGTTTAGAGCTGTTCACATGCCAAATTGATTAATTCTACTTTTTTTAATATTTTAAGTTCAAATGTTTAGTTTAGTTATAACTTTTTTTATTTATAATAAATTTCCCAAATAATACAGATTAATACGATTAAATGACAACATTTTTTTTAGTCGGCGAATAATATGTAATTTATTTCAGAAGTCGTGCTGATTAATTCTTTACTCTAATGTAAATGGTTGCAATAATGAAATCCGCGTTTGATAAAATTAGAAAGGTCAATATGCCATGTCATACGATTCAAATATGACTTTAATCAAGATTCAAAATAGAGTGCCATGAATATAAAAAAATCTGGCATAGGTAGACCACTAGGTCTGAAAAATATTGACCAGCCTTTGCTATATCGTATATCATATGTAGAACTGTGGCCAGAGAAAGGTGGTAAGATATGATGCATCTGCAAAAATGCATTCTTCCTATTAAACATAATTAACTACAAAAACTTAACAACAAATCGATATGATGGCAGCCGAAAACTACAGGTAACCTATAGCTGACGAAGAAAACATCATTTATATTGATGATGTATCAATGACAAATAATAATGTATTGTAAGAGAATAGTTATTTTTCATTTCGTGCTAAAAATGGTTTAGAAAACGTAAAGTATTAAACACTTTCTACAATAAAAAATATAATTTGAGGACTGATTTTGATGATATTACCTTTTTTCCCCTTGTCGAATCGATTAATAGTTAATCACCCAAAACTTGTTATATTAACAGCGATCACACCAAGGCTATTCTATCTTATTCATTCTACATGTGTTTATATGAAAGCTCCGTTTGTATTTATGCATTATACAATGATTATTTCAATTGTTATTTTAAAGAGAATTCTGGAAAACAATGTATATTATTTCATCACATTTCTCCACTCTTTATTTTATGGAGATAATTGATTTGGGAAATGAGAGGCTCATAACTGAAAATAATAAGGGGACAAAGACAGAAAGCAAATAGATCGAGTTAATTGTTCGTCTATCATGATAGACCAATGCAAATTTTCTGAAAATGCATCCTTACAAAGCTGGAGAACTTTTCACATGGCTGTGTGGATTAATTTTGATCGCTTGATGTGTAGCATCGCTTTTAAAAACTTATAATTTAGAAATAAAAATTCAATCCATATGAGAAAGATAAATATTTGTACGTGATAATTAAATCCTCACAGCCAAGTGGACAATACGATGTACGTAAGATCAAGAAAATTACAATTCCCAAATAAATAAAACTAAATAATATTTTTCCTCTGATTTGAGGAAATAGCTGAACTCGCCGTTTAGTGCCACGTATGCTCAAACGATTCCAGTAAAAATTTATTACCCTAGAATTTAGTTTATCAGATTCACGCCTCGAACATTTCTTTTGCTTTTTAATAGTTTGGTACATAAATCCGTAACGTTTTCTTTCCAATCGGAGTTTATCCAAGATAAGTCAGATTGTGTATAATACTCTATACAGAATTTTAAAGTCCAGTACTGCTATTTCAGATTGTTTTAGAGTTTTCCGATTTGAACAATTTCTTTTTAGTCACGGATAAAAAATCATAGAGTGTCATGTGAATGAAAAAAACGTTTCCAAGGCGTGCTCTTGTATATGCTTAATCGTGATCACACTAAAAACAAAACCAACTACAAACAGTTGCATTTCATATGCACTAATAATAAAAAATAACTCCTTAAATATTTTAATTATTTCAACTATTAAAATCTTACATGACTATATATAGAGCAAACCTAAATAGTAAATACACATAGAAATAGTACTTTTCTGAGAACAAAATTTGTACTTAACACTTCATCACTTTTAATCTATAACTAAAAAAAATTATAATTTATATAATTATAAATTAAATATATGTACACTCAAAAACGATCTAAAAGACCGAGACCAGGGATTTTTAAATGATGTAAAAAGCATTATAAAAATTTCTTTTTTATTTTAGAAAATTTTTCTTTGCAAAAACAATTCTACTTAAATTATGCAGCGACTCGATAAAGGTAAAATATATTGCTAGAATAAAGTCTAATGGATCAGGCACGAATAAAAACCGAGGTCGTCAAATGCACGTTTCTCCACCGAAATTAATATTAATGCCCAATCATAAACTTGAAATCTTTCACGATTCTCGTAAAAGGTATAAATTGCATTGACACGAAAAAGAAATATTTTCCCCATAACTACAAAACATATACATTCTACCAATGTTGACCCCGCAACAGAATTTCAATAAGACCAAAATTCTAAAATATGTAGAATGTAGATTAAAAAGACGAATCTTGCGTATTCGGAGCGCAGTTAAATGGTCTCTATTTTTGCATCCTAAAATAGGCTTCATGAATTGGGCTATATACGAAAAGTCAACGGTTATAATAAGAATCAAAAGCACCAAATACTTTTCGATGTTATTCTTCGAAACCCAATTGTAATGTATATTACGATATTGGTATTGTGGTTCACCTGTAAACCACGTGACACCGCAATCACTTTCAATTTGAGATATCGAATGTTGCTATGATCTTTGCTTATGTGCTTCCTTTTAAAATTATCGGATATCGCACAAATAATTGCCATTAAAGACAGTTCTAGGAACTTAAATGATTATTAATTGATAGTTTTATATAAAATAAATTTTGGACAAAGTGGTGTATTATGTATTACATGTTTTAATACTAGGTTCTTGCGTTACAAAAACGTCTACAGTTTTATAATCATCACAGAACAAGAGTCACTTAACGAATGAATAAATTGTCGACTTTTACTATAATTCGTTTCATTAAATTCTGTTTTATGCAAATATTTGTTCAAGTAAAATTCTGAGGTAATTTAATTAGCATCGTGATATATTGCTTGTCTTTCTCTGTTTTAATAAATTCTTACATTATATATTATCGGCAGCGTGGGTGAAAAATAAAATCTGGAAAGAAGCGATTTTTCGCACTTCAAAAGTTCATGGCAAAAAATACCCGTATTTTTATGCGAAATCGGTGAAATCAGGGCAGAGTGAGGTCGTTGACCCTGTGGATTAAGACGCACTAGGACATACAGTCGAAAGTTTTGCCGGTCGAATGAGAAATAACCCAATTCTTCTTCTTATCCAAACTTTTGGTGGAAAAATTCCTAACTACAATTTTCGTTTGAAAACACTGAAATATCCTATACCGTACTAAAAACTTCCTGAATCTGAATGCAGTAAGGAAAGTAAATAAAGTTTTACCCATTTAGAACAATACAAGGACAGAGATCGTACTTGTTTATAAATCCTACTTAAATAAAAATCACATCTATTCATAGAAACATACTCTTTCTCTATACCTTTCTCCATAACAGCTTTACTCATAGAAATATTTAATATGTAACAAATCTATCTCTGTTCATAAAACCACGTTTTCTCCTAAAAATACATTTTCTCTATAATATATCCTTCTTTTTTAAACTACACGTTTTCACCAAGATTTGGTCTATTCATTAAAACATTTGACACGTAAAGACACTTTCGCGGATGCATAATAAATCATATAAGCATAGAAAAGAGATGGGTAAAAATAAAAATATGTACACTCAAGAAAGATGCAGATTGTAAATAAAGAGTATAAATACAAAGGAAGAATAAGTGCAAAGGAATAAGTATAAAAGAAATTCGTACAGATGATATAAATGTAGCTTCGTAAAAGAAAATCGTATAAGCTCACCGCAAGAGCTTCTTTTCAGGACCTAGATAGGCGAAACCCTTTCCACTCTTCACCCCCGCGTCCTTATTTGCAACGAGTCACTAACTGACAAACCACCCACACACTGCACCTCCTTTTTTTTCCTTTCCCCTCCAATCGGAGATAAATGTAAGAAACGGAAGTAGAAGTCACTCCACGAGGATCGTTTCTGTTCTCTCCACGAGACCGTGCGCCTTTCGCAAGCAACACTAGCTTGACTATCAAAATATTCACCGAAATTGGGAGAATTTGTGTAACATATTACAAAGTGTTTATCTAATGTGTTACTCGATCTGTAATCCTTATCCTGACTGCCAGAATATTCAGCCAATTTTACAACCCCTCTACATATATTAAGTAGCAAAATATTCACCCGAAGGGGTAGAACTCATGTAATATATTACGGGAGATTTTCGTAGTGTATCATAAGTTTTTTTTTTATTCTAAATATGAAGGCGTGCAATAAGAATATGTAAATTATTATAATGTGTGACAAGACTTCTGGCTTCTGTTCTGAGAGTCCATGTATTCGGTAGACCTGTCAATTTTCGTAACATGTTACAAGAGTTCTGCTTCCTATTCTGACTGCCACAATAATTAGTAGACACATGGATTTTTGTAATACACTGAAACAACTCTGTCTTCTATTCTGATTGCAAAAATATTTTTTATATTTTTTCCAATGTTTCGACAAGAAAAATGGTACATTTGTACAAAACTGTAACCACTATGATGTAGACTTATTTATTAGTACAGTGGATAGATTGTTATTGAATAACTTGCCCTTGATCTCTAATTTGAAAAAGAAAAAAGGTTAATTACGCGTATCTTATTGCCTGAACAAAATCAACACGTTCAATTTGCACGCAAATAATTAGCGTAAAACTTTTCTCTAATCTCAAACGTGCACGGGATTAAGACCACTATTATTTCATTACTCCGATCATTAAAATCGGCCCTTCTCATTTATATATTGATAATTCTCGCGTTACTTCGGTTTGATTCCAAAAATCCATGGTATTGAAACCATTATTATCTCATCGCTGTAATTGTCAAAATGTCAAAGTGCTAGATGTGTACAAAATTGAAAGAACCGAGGTGTCACTGATTTATCAATATTTAACATTATCTTATAACTTCGCTTCGATTTCAAAACATCCACATAATTTGCAACCACTGGAGTGTCACTCGTTTAATAAAAAAAAAAAAGTGTCTCCTCGTGTGTTTACGTATATATATATATACACATCATTATCTTATAACTGTCCCTCAAATGAAATTGCTCTACCAAAATCGACACGTCTAGTTTTGGCGTTTCATATTTATCGTGTAACTTTGCCTCGATATTAAATGGCCCTCCTTCGTTTCGTTCTACAGAAAGTACGTGTTGCAAAAGCCGCACGAGCCCGTGGACCGAACGGACACCTTAACGGCGGCACGTGGTCGCGTTTTCGGGCACTTCCTTCGAGTAGAGCTATCACGTCTCGTTCGGTGCTAATCGCGGGTTCGACTGAGCTCCTCCGTGGCTCGTGCCTCTTTCTCGCACCCGCCAACTGCCCCCTCCACTGGCCGCTACCCCCACCACCAGCGCATTTCTCTTCTCTCTTTTCAACGTAAGTCTTGAGAGCTTTTCCACCGAGAGCTTTCCTCATCTTTCCTTTATTTCTTTACTTTCATGCTACAGGGTATGTGATGGGACACCTTATTATTAAACTATCGTATCTTTTTTATTTCCATATCGATTCTGTCGAAAGTCATGCTGTGACATTTTTCACCCTTTTAGGATCTTCGTTTAATGTGCCTTTTTTGAGGTTGAAATGTGGTAGTTATGGGCAGTGTGGAAGAGAGAGCTAAGGGTTAATCCGTTACGAGGTTTGAAGATCTGCGGTGCATCATCATGGATGTGGAATCCATGCGGTGTGCGAGAGCAATGAAAAATTGCCATTTTTTGTGACACACAGCGGACAGTTTTGCTGATGCAAGAAGGTGAGGAAGATCGCGAACCTCGAGGACAGACGATAATGTTGCCATCCTTGATGAAATGTTTATGATAAATCCAGATATCCAGGAAATTGGAAACAACAATTTCAAATATGCTTAGTAATTTTTAGCGCAACGTGTTGCAGCGAGTTGTTAGAAACGTACTTATTAGTTTATTTATGAAAATCGAGCGACAATGGTGAGACTGGTGCGGTGATTTAAACGATAGAGATAAAACTTCAAGGAACCAAGTGTGTAAGAGCATGAATATCTAATTATCGGTTTGTAAATAAAAAAAGTATGATCGTTGAAAAATAACGCCTGATTTATCATACAGTCTGCAGAACTACCGACGACTTTTCCGACATATCTAAATGTACTTTAGATAACTGTAAAAAAAAAAAACAGGAAGATAAAAAGCAAATAATAATTTCATTTAATGATGCACATATCACAATGAAATTTGAGGAAAATTTCGAGAAAGTAACAGAGCCGTTTATTTGATAGGTTCTGTACTACTGGTGGTAATAATAATCATCCTCTCGGATCAGATAGAAATATAATATTCTGTAAAATATTAGACAGCTATAGGGTGGATATTGTCTAATTAATTTTCCTTTCTCAATATACGACACACTTTTGAGATTCCCTACTAAAAGTTCTCCTCATTATCGTTGATAAAAGTTGAAGAAACAGAAACATCTTTTCGTACTTTTCCACCGAAAGATCTTTTTCATTTGTTCAACTCTACTAACATAAATTAACTTTTATTCTGTGTCTAGATATGGAGTTCATTAATTTAAATATAATCATTAAATAATCAATTATATTAAGTATAAACAAAAGGAATTAGAAAATGATAGGGAGAATTTTATCTTAACTTCTTTTTTATTGCGCTGCATATCTGATTTTCGAGCTTTCCTTTTCGAGAGAAAAATCTAAAAAATTAAACCTCGAGGGATTAAGGAGCTTGAGTCGACATTTGTCCGCCCTCGTAGGTTCTACATTTCACTTACATTCGAAATGAATGAAACAAAGTGTAAACTATACTATACGATTCACAATTATTTTCTTGTCTACATTCTACAAAGAACCACCTCTGTGCGCTTAAAAACTAGATTTCATAACTTCGTCGATAACTACAGTATCTCTGGTAAACTGAAATTATTTTCATTCTTAAATCGCACATACAAATATTGTCCATTCATAATTCTCCAAAGACTAAAACTTTATCATTTGAATCGGTCAACGACCCTAAATCATTTTTATATTTAATTTTTATTATACAAAGATCCATCTTTGAGTTTCCAAAGACCAATATCCGCATAATCTGTATCTCTAATTATTCGAAGTAGTTCCTTATCTATGTCGTACAAACAATCCACACATCTTTGCTTTCTCACGGACTAAAGATTTCAAGCTATCTGTGATAAATTTACCATTTTTGACAACTCAATATTGTTTCTTTTTTTACCAAACTTCATAAATAATCATTGAAGGAAGGATACTTATCATTCCACATCGTCATATTCAAATAATTCGGGCAAGTCTATTATTCGATTATACAACTAAATCTTGTGGAGAAAAAATTGGTTCGACGTTTCGACTCACGTGCGAACTTCTTATCCAGCACTAGTGTAGAAGCACCAGCACCTACAAATAATCTCTTCCCATCTCTGCTGCTCCAAAGACAAAATACACCCCGAAATTTACAGGTACAGTCTCTCGAGGTGTCCCCTTGGATCCGCAATACCAGTGTGACGTCATAGGAGCGAGATCCGAAGCTGAGGAGTAAAGGAAGGCCGGCTGCTGGGAGAAAATGAGGAGGAAAGAGCCCGTGTGCTCGAGAGAAAGGAGAAAGGTGGATAGAGATAGATAGAGGTGGATAGAGAGAGGGAGAAAGGGAGAGAAAGAGAGGAAGCACACGGGTTTGCTTTTGCCTGAGCGTACCCGTTCGTTCACCCTGCCGGGGGCACCAACCTGGCTTTACTTCAGTTACACGCCGAGAGAGCCGGTACTCTATATAGTTATACGGCACGTAAATGAATATAAACGAATCTCTATATAAATGAATGTAAATAAATATAAAGGGATCTATGTGCAAAGATATATAAACAGATATAAACGAATCTGTGTATAAAGCAAACCAGGAACTTCAGACTCTCTACGAGAAAAGGAACACTGAGTTTCAGAAGTTTCCCTGGAAAATCTTTTTTGGGTATTTCTTTTTTTTTATGCTGGAAATTAGTTACTCGATATATTCTCTTGTACCAGAGGAATTCCACCAAATACCTTTCTGATTGACAAAAGTTATCGAAAATATTTTTCATTTCAAGAAAAATATATTTACATATTTTTGTATTGGAAAAAAAAAAGATTGAATGAGACGTTTCAATGAATTTTTCTATTTGACAATGTTGACGAGAGTTTTCCTGTGAGAGGAAGAAACTAGGTCTCATCTTCTATGTCTTTGGTTTATGTGCATCAAATATTTCAGCAGAAATTCTTGCTATATCCCTTTTTAGAATTTTGTATGATCTTTTGAATATATTTCGCATCTTATTTAAAGTTCGGGAAAGAAACTTGCATTCTTGTTTAACAATTCTTATAATTTTATATATATATTTTATTAACCTGAGATTTCCTCTGATAAATATTTGTATAGTTATTTCTATTAAACTGCATATTGATAAAACCATAAATAACGACGCTGTACGTTTATCCACGTACTACACTGGCTATTGAAAAATATGTCTTTACGATGACACTCGTTTGAGCCACCCTGTATAGCAAATTCTCGCGTGTACTTACACCTAGTATAGGTGGATATACGGAGTGTACAGAGAGTGTTCAGGTCGAGCATAATGCAGCTCCATGGCCCTTTACCAGGTTCTCCAAACATGAGGACAGAGTTGAAGATGTTCCTTTCAAATTTAAGTAAAATCTGTATGTTATCGATAATTAATATTCCTTAGTATAAATAATATAATAAATAAGGAGCATACGTGAGAGCTACAGAAGTCTTTGGAGACTTTGAATTTCGATTTTATTCCAAACAGACGAACTTCAAACTTTGTAGATTACTACCGATCCGAATTTAAGTAAAACTTACATTCTAACTTTATCGACAATTAATATCCTTTATTATAATTCCACAAACAATAAGTACTTAATGATGCTGATTACAAAATTAAAGGAATTATCTCTCCTAATTTTGTTAACAATTAATATTCTTTCCCCTATTAAGGCAACAGATACTGAGTACTTATAAGTTAGAATTAAATTAAACCTCTTAAAAATTCCAGATTAGACTTTAGAGACTATAGATTTCGTATTTCTTTTAAACAAACATGGAATTACATTTTTCAGTGAATATTTAAAAAAATATAGGAAAACCAGAGAAACATTTTCAAGCATACGGATACAAGATTTCTGCTTGGATCTCCGATGTCTCAGATGGAATTTGCATAGTTTACTTCGATCGAGGTTTCTGACCCCCGAAACTGCTGACTACTCTTAATATCGATGCCTGACAACGATAAAGCTCGAAGACAAATTTATGAAAGAAAATTTTTTAAATTCCAAAAGGTATATCCACAGAAGGCCAAGAGAAGTTCTGATGCTAAGGATGGTACTACTGTTATGATACTGAGGAAATTCATTCTGACTACGGTATTTCAGAGTTCTGTAACAGAGTCAGTTCTGACTCACACCGATTTTTCATTAATAACTATTCACGACCACTAGAGCTCCTCACAGCTATTGTACTAACTCGAAGACGGTTGCCCTCGCTTAGTATCATCATGAATATACAATGTTCAAAATTAATTTGTCACTTGAATAACGTTTAAATTTTCCTTGATTAACTAGAAATGAATCATATTGGAAATTATAAATAAGATACCAATATCTTTGAAAACAAATATATTGTTATAAAGATTTAAAGTAGATCTAAATACAGTCGTAAACAAAAATATGGGGGTAAATACAGAGAATAAATATCTATCAAACTTAATCGAATCTATATTATACTTATAAACTTACCTGTTATTTATTCTATATTCTTATATCAATTATTTAAAGAAAAACTCTAAAATAATATTTACATTTTAATAGACGTAAACCAGACTTAACAGAATATCAAATATTTGCTGAGAGACAAAAATGTATGAAGGAACAATGAATTACATGGTAAACAAGACACAGTACGGTTTATATTTTTTGTCGTTGCCCTCTGCTTCAATTACGGTTTGTAACCGTTTAGACATGATGGTTATATAATTTTCAAAAGAAGCATTTTGGACGTTTTCAATTTTTTTCTGTAAATTTCTAAAAAAAATCAGTTTTATTGATTTTCTCATGTAATAATACTTTTGTAGCGAATTGCATAGATTTTCAAAGGAATTTAAATCGTATTTTAGTATACGACCGTATATTAAAATAGTGCCCATAGTTGTGGTATTAAAACAAAAGTTTTAACACGTGTCGTGATGTGGAATCAACATTTTCTATTCTGCTTCTGTATTAATAGTGTAGTGTTGGTCTTAAAAATATTTAAACAATTACGTGTTATGATGTAAAATTAACATTTTCAACGCTTATTATGATAATTAAATAAACATAATAAGTTGATTTATATTTCCTCGATATCAATATAATGTGTATATATTCAACATAATTTGGAATGTACCATATTTAATTGTGAAATTTACCAACAATTACTAAGATATCACTTGTCTATTGGAACACGTTTTGGCTGCATGTACATCCACAGCCTATCACCTTTAGTAGACGATAATAATCATTACTATAATTTCCATAAATCATGCTAATTGTGAAGTCAACAAAAAATATGCTTCATTAACAAATTAGTATCTTTCAACAAATGACCGTTTCTAATCTTCTTTATTATAAACTCTAAATGAAATACACTTTCGAATCTCACGAAAGTGAATGCAAATTGCAATATTAAGTACACTCTCTGCGTTTGATCAAAAATCCAAGTAAGCTCGAATTCTTCTTCTAATGGAATCATTGAAATTATTTCAATGAAACATTAACACGATAATGGATAATCGAGGATGGAATTCCGCAATTATAAGATTCATTTATATCGATAATCTTGCATAAAATGTAATACTCTTACTTTATGAAAAATCTTATTTCAGTAACAGTTAAAAAATTTAACAATCAGAGTTGTTAAAATCATATAATGAGTATATTTTACTATTAATTGTCGTGCACCGAAAATTATGATAAACTAATATATCCTATAAAAATATCACCTTGAAAAGTGTAAATAATAGTAATCGATGGATACATATTGATAGGCACTTCATTTATTATAGTATCAATACTACATAACTTACGTATATGTAAATCACAGTCTCTTCAAGCAAATTGCAGTAAAGCAGTAACTGACTTACCGTGTGCCAATTTCTTAATTTGATCCGCTTGTATTGTACACGACTTCCATGCACGTATCACGCATTACAAGAGATTAAAATTCCTTATTTAATTTTATTAACATCGTTCGTTTATTACAATATCCACCTGTCGAATGAGTCTCGGAGAATGGACCGCTTTAATGGAAATGTCACGGTCACTAGTATTTGTATGACTCGTTCTGAATAAATAATCATGATTACGAAAATCTCTGAACCGCATTAATGTAAACATAACGGTCGCAGGCATATAAACAAAACGTTTTGAAGGCATAAAATATCAACGGTTGTCCGAATTTTGGTGAATTGTTTTGAATTAATTATCACGCTTATCAAAATCTATAATTTCTTTTGGAATGAAAAAATAGGACCACCGACATTTTTTAACCATTTTGAATACATCACGATCACTGAAGTCTACGGAACACTTTGGAATAACAAATCACCACTACCAAAAATGTGTGGACCCTTTTGGAATGTAAAATCATGGGCATAATGATCAGAATGAACAATAGATGATTCGATAAATGATTCAATAAAATATTACGAGTTAAGAAATCTGTAAACTGTTTCCAATGAATTATTCTCGAAAACCTAAATCTCTTAATGAGCGTATTGCATGAAAAATTACGATTAAGGAAAGCCGAACGTAGCGTTTACAAATAAATAAAATCATGGTCGGCAAAATCTATAGACCGTTTTGATAAAAAAAATCACAGTGCATTGGGATGATCACGGTTAGGAGTATCGACCCGTGTGAGTTGTGACCATCCTGATAGAAACTGGATCTGTGACGGTGTCGGTCGGGCTGGACCTTTGCTGCTGGTTAGAATAGCTCACTTCCATGTCTATTTCGTCGAGCTCCTCTTCCTCCTCCTCGTGGGTGTCAGACTCCTCCTCCTCCTCCCCTTCTCCCTCGCCTTCTTCTTCCTCCTCTTCCTCCTCCTCCTCCTCTTCGGAGCCGCGAAACTGCAGATGAGAGAAGCAGAAGGGTCGCGAAGAGACGTGCAAATCACGGTTAGAGTAAAACCTCTCTTTTCACGTATAAGATTTACGCAGAACTTCATTACTAACCAATGGAAATTAGTTTGCAAAAACCAAGATTTTGTATAATGGTTCGTGGAAGAGGATTGACGAATTTTAGCCAAAGCCCAGATTGGGCGACTGCGAGTTTACTTCCATAAATAATTTGCTTTGTTGTAGGCAAGACAGATTCTCTGAACGCAGAGTTGCGATTGTTATTATTGGAAAGTAATAATGATAAGTATATTTGCATAAAGAACATTTTATCAAGTTTAAGCGCTAATGACTTTCGATGGGGATTTGCATTATATCAGCCTCGAACAACGTCTGAACACAGTTTCACTCAATAATATGTTGATACGTTTGAGAGGTCCCGATAATGGCAATATTTGGATTCCTTTGTTCACAAATCTATCCAATCGTATACACTCTCGTCAGTCTTTTTAAATGAGAGCTGGCCAACCCAAATTACATCGCAGTCCGTGTGGACGAACCAAAAGTTCCAAAAGCCGGAGATAAATAAGAATAATGGCTTCTTCTTTTTCGCGGCGGGTATTATTATGCGCAATAAATATGAAACATTAATACGATTTAAAATATATTCTGAAATATCCAATACTTAAAAAAAAAAAAACAATGGGTCATATATGACCGCGAATAAATTATTTCAAATAAATCAACCACGATAACGAAAACCAAATGTACCACTGAGAACTCGTATTTTTCAGAAAAATATTGATTGAATGCCGAGGATCCATTATAATTTGGAATCTTTCAGAATTATGGCGATGCAGTGAGGCTTTGAGACTTGCTGAATTCTTTGTAACTCGATAATCGAGTTGATCATTACAAACCAAAATTCTACAAGGGTTACTCGGGCAAAACGCATTGATTTTCTATTTCATACATGGTATACTTTCGAAGAATTAATTAAAATGATTACCAAATAGTATTAATAAACATGTTTGATGTGCATGTCTAAAGAAATAATTATACTTTTGATGAAATTAAAAGGATGGGATAAAAAATAACAAGTACATGTAGGATAATGCTTTCTCTAGCTTGCCAGAAGGCCACAATACATGTGATACCGTTTTAAGGGTTAAATGTACCGAATGATTTTACAAAGAATGCAAAGCTTATAAAATAGTATTCGAACATTTTTTTAGCCCAATTAAATTCTGATAAAATTTGAATAACATTATACCAAAATAATACAGCATTATTTCTCGTATTCGTTTTATTATATTTAATATAGGGATCGTGAATTGAGAAAGAATGCGGTTTATTTGCTTGCCCAGTAAGCCGCTTTGCGCTATCATTAGATCGAAAACGGGATAAGGAATTGTCTTATGTAATAATTTAGTTAATCCTCTATAACGCATTGTAATCTCAATGTAACATTTTACCCATCCATTGTCGCTTGAAATTAACGATCGTTTTTCTTAGAATTTATAAATGATTATAAATTCAAATGTCATACTTATTGTATTAAATATTACGAGAGTTTGGATTAAAGTATTACCAGAGTATAAAAATTCATTAGAAGTTTTGGTTATAGAGGATTAAATTTCAGGATTAAAATAGTGAAGAGTAAAGGTGACTTACATCACTGACCGTCTTTCCAATGGGAATATTGTCGTAACCTTGTACGCGTACGTGCTCTCTCTATAAACACGAAATATTGTAAAATAACATTATTTTTACCAGATTTGAAATGTTTTCCGAATTTTATGATAGGATTTCTGAAATAGTCTCAAAGAATTTTTGTTTTATTAACTTCTGTTTCTATACAATGCTAATTCTGCAGAAGGTTTAATCAGATATGTACTCGTGTAGGAACATGCATATCACTTAGTTTATAAAGTGAGAAACGAAAGAAAATTTCAAATAGTAAGAGTAACAATTTCTATCCAGACAGCGAAAACACACTGAGGTGGAATAATACAAGTTATACTCTCTGTTCCAAAATAAGTGTCTAATTCTTAAGATAATGAACTCATATACTTCTATTTTGTCCTTCTTCTTATTTTACAAAATATCGAAATTAAAAGTTACTTTACTGAACTTTAAGATCCTGTTAAGATAAAATGATTTATGGAGAGAGAAAGGATTTATTGCTGCTTTCGCAAAAGTGCCAATATAATTTACAATCTATTACAGATATTAACTGATTGTAGGTAGACTCGTATTGCAAATACTGTATTACTTAGTATATACAACGGATGCTGGAAAATAATGGTACATATATATAACATATATATTAAGGGTACAACTTTGTTACATCAGTTTTTTTTCAAAATTCGAGGCTTTATTGTAAAAGATTGGATACATAAATAATTCAAAGTATTGTCCATCGTTGGCCACTACTTTCTTCCATCTTCCGGGCAGTGCACGAATCCCTTGTTGAAAAAACCGCTATTTACTGCTAAAGCAATCTTTAGGAAAACGGAGGAAGCAAAGGTGTACACCTAATATCAGACTCATTTAAATGAAACGATTTTAATACATAATTATCGAACCGTATCACAATTATGCAAATGCATAAAATGAAGATGACACATTTATTATCGATTTAAAGCCAGGGTACAATATCGTATTAATTACATACTGGCTGAAAGAATAGCGAGAAAGCAAAGATGATTGCACACTATTGATAAGGGAGATGTTCCTCTTCACACCTTTCACATTGTTCATCTTGGACCTATTCCATCAACCAGGATGGAATACAGATTTATTTTTGTAATCATGGACAGATTCATCAAATTTGTATGGCTCTATGCAACAAAACCAATACCGCTGAAGTATTACAAAATTTACAAAAATAGACGAGTTTATTTGGAAATCCACGTAAGGTAATATCAGACAGAAGTACAGCTTTCACATACCATACCCAGATATACTCAGAGATAATAGGTAAATGGAGAGAGTGAATCCAACATGCATTCTTTTGCTCATGAAGATGTCATTACCAATACCTGAAGAATGGTAACATAATCTCAACCTGATCTAGAAGTACTTGAATACAACACTGAGTAAGCACACAAGTACCACACCATTTAATTTATTTTTTGGTACACACATGCATGTAAAAGAAGCCTCGTCAATACGAAAAATTGTTGAAGAGGAATAGAGAAGAATGTTCTTAGAAGACCAAGAACTCTAAAGGCAAGAGAAGGAATCTATATTTTAAATACAGGTCAAAAATCGAGGATCATTTAATAAGAAAAGAACAAGTCTAAGGCGATGGGTTACAACTATTGCCCAAATTTTTGAGACCATGTCTAATAATGAAAATGGTAAGGAATGACCAATTGGGATGGTTGATACAAAAGGGCACAAAGATCCCTTTATAAAATCTACAGCATTCTATGAAACCATACAGTGTGGATGATCCCGAAGATTCCGAGGTGGGTGAAGATGAGCAGGATGTTTTAGGGCCAACAACATTTGTCAGGACAGTCGAGTATCGTGCACAAGAATTTTGAACGATGCTCGCGATGTTTGCTCAAGATACGAATCCACCATGTAGAAAGGAACGGACAATATGCAAGGATGGTGGTAGGGTAGACTTAAGATGTTAGTATGTAAGATTGTGCATACAAGCATAAGTTTAGTTTTTAATTGAGTTTTTACAGAAGTTTTGTACAGAAAGTAAAAATAAAAAGCACAACATAACAATTTGTAAAGAAGTACGAAGTTTAATTCTGCACCTAACGTTAACTCTTATTTATTACCAAATAGTTTCAATGGTTCTCTGTATATATTTTAACCTTTTACGAAATCATGTTTTTACCAATACCATTGTACTACAGTACATATCTATATATCCGATGTAATAAGGCACCAAATAAACGTCAAAATCATGTGCCACACAATCTACATTTGTGAAGCATGTTATTAAACACAAGTTATATCTAACTGTATATTAAACCTTTATTGAAAAAATGGCTATTTAATTTTCTGTCGTTTTTTTTTTCTTTTAGCATGTATGGATTATTACAAAATGTAATACATTTTTGTTGGTCAGTATGAATTTATTCAAAATACGTATCTCAAAAATGTAATATTTTATCGGTGCTAGAATATTTTTGTAACCAATCTACATAAGTAGATCTCTCGAAAATATTTTACATGCATGAAATTACACTCCAATTTTTTCTTAATACCTCCATGGAAAATATCCATGCACAATATCATGGGATTTCACTATGTATTAAGACCACTTATTTCATCATAGCGCATATAAAAAATTCATCGAATTCTTTACAATGCAATATCATCGAGGCACTCTAATCATTACAAATATGCTTGCATATTCGATTATACCTATATTTGTTTATGTTATGACCCAATAAGTTCAGTCATATTCAATTGTCATATTACATTGTAACTAAACTTATTCACATCACACAACTCTCAGGATTTCTTTATTCCAAAGGAATGAAGGGCAGAATTACCATTGGATATCTACATTATTCCTTGGGACCTTAGGCATAATCAAAACAAATTTTCTTAAACCATTTTATTAAATTATTACGAATACACTTGTACCCTTGATTATAACGGAACTTATTTATGGTATGGTTCCACAAATTCGATCACATTCTACACTTCGACAATTTACTCTAAGGTATTTTATTCAAAATATTACATTCAATTGCAACTAAATACAAATACATCACACTATCCAATAAATTCGGTTGCATTCAACGTTTGATCATTTTCTCGAGATATACTTATTTCCAAGAAAAGAAGGAGAGACTCACCCAAGCTTGGTGTTCGGCTTCGAGAGCTGCCACTTCGCTCTCGTCGTCGCATGGTCTATCGGCGTTGAACCAGAGGGGATCTGTTGCCCTCGGCTGGAGATTCGGCCATAATGGCATGATCGACATTCTCCAAGCACTATTGAACATAGACTGTCCGGTTTTACACGAGGCTTCCTCGACGAGCAGATACTCGACGCATGCGCCATAACCACGATATTGTATGCACTACGCCAGAGCGCTATTTACAAAAGCCTACTTTCTTCATTTATTCAACATTTCTCATACTTTTGCATGTAGAAACTGAATCTTAATGTAAAAATTTAAATCTTAATAACAAAATCAGAATATTGTTAATTTTGTATATATAACATGAGTCTACAAAAAAATTAATGAATTTGGAGTTTGTAAGAAATATTTGTAAGAATTTTAATAAACTTGGAGTATGTACGAAAAATTTGTATTAAGTTTAACAAATTTGAAGCGCGCATAAAAAATGTACAATATATTTAATATACAGAATGTGTATGGGAAATACCTATACGGATAATGTTTAGCAAGTTCAATAAACTTGGAAGGTATGTGTAAAGGAACTAAGAATGTGTATGAATAATCTGTAATAAATTGTAACAAGAAATCAGAAGTAACATTATAAAGAAGTCACATTGACATATACATTGAAGACTCTAATTTTTTCAAAATTACAAAAAATTCGATGTGATCCTGAAAACAACCGAAAAGAGACAATTATTCCTAAAGCAATTAGTCAACGGCAAGAATAATTCATGGATCCGTTAAAAAGAAAACTATAGAAAACTCCCACAACGGTCAATAATTTTCCGGTTTCGAAAATCATTTTTGTTAAAAATACAATAAGATGTTAAAAATCGAAGAATTGGCAAAAATAAAAAATTAAATATGTGTATTTCTAAAGCATTTTTCATGTCGAATCATTTCACACCTATCCGAAGATACAGATTCCGCCATCTTCCGTTCATTAAATGAAAGTACGGGCAACAGTCACGTGTCCTTCTGTGTCAATTCATCTCCGTGGTATTACGTCCACGACTCGACTTGCCTGCTGTGAAAGCTTCGTGCAGTTTATTAATGGACACCAGAGCGATCACTTGTGGTGTGCACTAGACGACCGTTCAAAATCGGAGCCCAAGTCTTCCTTACGTGCCACTTATAACAATCACAAAAAACAAGGGTGAGTCCTAGGATAACCTGACTTTACTCCTGGTTCATTTTCGGCACCGATCGCTAAGGTCATTTGACCCAGGACATCGTGAATTAAAGTGGTCTTCTCGTAATCAGAATTGCAGTGTACAAATCATGTAAAAAATTATCCAGAGGTGATGGGTGAGATTTTATCTCGAATTTCCTTTTATCCCCTGCACCACCGTAGCTCCTCTAACCTGACTTTGAATGGCAAGTTTTGCCACCAGCACAACGCATATGCCCATGATTACGTGGTCTCCCTCACTCTGTTCCTTCCTTGGCCATTTGTCGAACGATAGAAAAGTGTGTTTCCGTGTCGTTCGGCCGAGACCATTTGGTGGCCGATAAATATGCGATCTACGGAGGTGTTTCTATGAAAATGGAGAAAGTTCTTCCATAAACACGGACTAATTCGACAGCTGATTCAACGTCGATAACGTGATCTACAGGGGTGTTCCTACGAAAATTTAAAAAAAATCCTCAATGAACACGGATACATCAATCAGCTGATTCAACGTCAGTGATACCATTTACAGGAGTGTTTCCATGAATATTCAAAAAAAAAGGTTTACAGAACCCTACACGTTTGTCAGTTGATTTCGTATGATAATACGATCTGTTATTGTGTTTAGGGAGTTATTTTTCGTAAATTTTTTCTGACTACATTAATGAAGTGAATTATACAGAAGACACGTAGTGCTGTGAGAGTTAAATGACGTTTGAAAGAAATTCAAAAAAATCAATTCTTTGGTGCATTTCTTTCGATATTTTATTTCGATTATATTATGATTAAATAAACAATGATGAAAATAAACGTACTTAAGGGAAAATTTCCGTACGACAATTAACCAAGGTGTCCGCGAAATCATTCATTCCACAGAGCTTGAAATGGATTATGACTTCCTTCTTTTGCAAATGAGAAAATTATCTTGCATAACGCTCGTTATTTAATGTATTCTTCCGTTAACTATTCCCGTTTTACATACGCTGGTATTTATTGGCTCGGCATTTTTAATAATTTTATTTTAAGCGGCTTTTCGATGGGTACTTATAATAAAGGGAACATTAGTATTCATAATTAATTAACAATACGTAGTATAATGTATGTACTCAGTGTTTTACTGATCGGCAGAAAACTTAGTATTTGAAACAGATGGTCGTTACTTACACCAAAATATTTGTATATAATATACATATGACATATGCCAATCATAAAACAATTATACGAACAATATTTGATTTGACGGTGATATTTCCTTATTTATCCTGATAATAATCTTATTACGTACTAATTGTTAATTTAACAGAATACGCACAATTGATTGATAAAACTCCGGAGTATGGGAATGCAAGTGTTTTATATTATACAAGTGTAATGCAAGTGTTCATTCAGAACGAAGTTGTACCGCAAAATTACGATTCACATTTTTTTCTTTATTCGTCCCACGCAGTGCGTATGGTCCGATATTGGAATTTCACTCCCTCGATGCCGTCGATTTCCACGGATTAATCGATAATTACAATGCTGTCTTTCAAGAAGTATTGGGTAGCCCTAGAGTTTCAATCCATTACGATTAAAACGGTCTAAATAATGTTGTCGATTATACAAGGTAGTTTTCACTCTAAATAGCATTAACTACTCGAAGAACGTTATTTAATATCAACGATGTGAATATTAATATTGGTTTTTTAGAAAACAAGTAGTAAAAAATATAACTTTTGACACTCTTGATATTCTCCGGTTTTTCTGTATGTCTGGAAAGACCGTAGAAAGAAAGTATTTTTTATAACATTGCTTACAATTTTCTAATTTTGCTCCGATGATCAAGACAACCTTACACTTCCTTGGTACTTTATTGTAATGTGCACTCTAGTTTTTATTTAAAGAAAGGAAACGTTTTTCCATGATTCATAACGTATAATGTATAAAATTTGATGTATCGTGCCGAAGTGTATTTAAATGAGAAATATTCGAAATAGGATAAAATTCCGCAAAACTTACATATCTCATTTTTACAGCAGTACTATTTTCTGTTATCGATATTTGTTTAATTCAAATAAGTCGTGGTTCTGGATACCAAGAATTTCAATTGTATCTTCTTGACAATCTCATTTTTCTTTACTTAAATTTCGCCATCTTATTTTTCTATATCAAAAATTGAACATTTACTTTATATATTAAGAATGGAGCAAAGCTGTCTGGACACCCTGTAGATCGAGATATTTCCCCTTATGGAATCCTGGTATTCCAATAGAGATTCCTGCGGAGCAGCAAATAGTCATATTGGTTACCGAACCCTATTTTTCCTCAAACATCCATTATTACTACACGATTTTCCTGGTTGAATTAGTACAAATCAAGAATGAATGGATTAAAACCAAAACCTAATATTCGCATAACATTCAGTTCTACAATAACTATCGTAAAATAGTTTATAATTATTGTCCTGTGTACAACGCTACTTTTTTATTTTTAATTTTGCAAAGAAGTTTGTACACTGAAATTCGTATATTATCCGCGGTTCACTGGAGAAAATATTATGTTTCTGCTTCGTGCTAATAAAAAATGAATGTACAATTAGCAGGCAGGGCCAAAGCCTCAAAATTGATTTAGAATATAGAATTTGAATATAGTGTTTGTTTATGAGAAAATTTCCATTAAAATTCTTAGTTATATATTTTCATGTACCTTCGACAGATATTTCAAAAAATACGAACAAGAAGAGAATATGTAAGAATCTAGTGGTATCCTTAGCTTCAACGATACGCAGAACGTTAATGCTTGATTTCATATTATTGCAAATTTGCTAGATAGCACTATAGCTATTGTATTTTATAAATCATAAAGCGGGGGATTAAAAATGAGACATAATTTGGTAAAGTATACGTGTTATTTTTTGGCCATATTATCTTGGACGATAAAAACTCACGTTTATAAAAACAACGTACATTAAAATTGTATTACACGTGTAAGGCTGAATTGTCCACTTGAGATATTTTTGGTAAGGATTATTTTTCCTCGACACATTCTAGTTAGACAAATTGCTAGTGAGTTTTAATTAGTTAGTTTTACTTTTCTAGCTGGTTTCAGATAACGCAGATGTCTGCATTGCTTTTTGTTTGATGAAACTTATTGCTTTCCTCCTTACTGGTTTTTTCGATCTCGTTACTGCCTTGACTATTATGTCCGCATACTGCAGACAATGTGAAAACGTCAAAAGGGGATCTTTTTTGCAAGAGGAAAAATTGCAAGACTTATAATCATATTAAAAAAAAACCTGGCTATATAAAACCCTTTACATTTAAACACAATACAGTTGAGCTAAATCTTCCAAATTATCCAATAAATCGAAAAACCATTATGAAAATGTACCACTGTATGAAAATGTGTTAAAGAATTGGCTCGTGCGTTTGCATATTTCCGTTAAATGATAAGAAACGAATGTTAAAGCAGACCCGCCGCATTTTTAAAAAATTATGGAAAGAAATGGAAAAAACAGAACGGAATGATATTCCACATTTGGATACGGATTTAGATATATTGGATTAAGGGGGTTAAAGTGGCCATAAATAATGTTCCAGCATTATATAAATTCGGCGTGCAGGTTTTGCCGATAGTTTTCCTGTTTTCGAAGTTATCTTCGTAACATTATCGAGTTCTTTAATCGCATATGCGGTTTTTGCGGTGGAATTCACGTTAACCCTGGATAACGATAAATCGCGTTATCTCTGGGAAAACCGTTGCTCCTTTTGCACGATCATACATCCCGCTTACACATACAAGGTGTAACAGAACAAGCGAATATGTTTAAACAACGATTTTGACACATAAAAAAAAAACAAAAAAAAAGATAGTATAAACATGCATCATCATTTACCATTATTTTCGAGTTGCAGCAAATTTTGTAACACGAAAAATCCTTTGCGAAGAACGATCGTTGATAGATTTGTAACTCTGAGTGAAAAAATCGAACAAAGTTTTTAAAAAATCTGAGCACCTCCTGGCAACACAGAGAGAATACCAAAGTCGTCAGTGAAACGTTTGCAAATTTCTGTTGAGATACGAGGATGAAGATCATCTTCTGACACTGCATATATTCGGTGATGCATGTATCATATTGCGATTTGTAGGTAAATTAACTGCGCACTCACCTCTACTATCGCTTTCCACTTCTTCAAGGATACTAACGCATGTGTATACGTTTAGTTTAAATTACCAGTAATGCTTGACAGCCACACGTGTGAACATTATTTTGTTCGTGCATTTTTAGCATTTTCCCCATTTTGTCCTTTTTCTTCCGAATTACTAACGATATGTAAAGTCAATGACATGTGATTGGACAAAAAATTAAATGATATTTCTCTGATTATAAATAATACGCCCCTGAAGAACTCGAACTTATACTTTGTTTGTGCTCCGTGAAGCTGTATGGACATCCTACTTGTTGTACAACAATTTAGTCAGTGGTTTAATTTTCCAATAGGAGTTGTATTAATGTAAGTTGCCACGATTCGATTGCCATGCGCGAAAAGTATTGTCATTAACCTTTTCAATTTTATTTTTTTATCGGAAATGGTTTTTAACGTATTACTGATGTTCGACCAATCAAAATGAGACTAAACATGATACAATTACGATCACGCTTACTTGTTTAATACGTATTAGGTAATTAATCTCATACGGAAATAAGGAAATTCCAAATACGTAAATGTGTTTGATATTACATCGTGTTCAATCTCATTTCAATTGGTGAAATCTCATCAATATGTTGAAAACTCGTTCAGATAAAAAAAGTTAAAGTAAGAGGATTTTATTGCTGCATTCAGTAATGTTAAACCGTGATCTCTTCTCAAAGGAGTCTCGCCGCATATCGCGTTGTGTGCCATATCACACAGTTGAATCCGAGGAAGATAACATAGGCGTAGGATCAAAGCTACGCGATCGGAAGGGGGACATTAACGGAGATATTACTATACCTAGTTCTTCACAAATCGATTTAGATACTAATTCTTATCTATCTAACCCAGACGCAAACTCGATCACGTGTCTACTGAGAATGTCACGATCCAGCCTAACCGTGCTTACAGGTTTTTCGTATTAAATTCACTCTTTTGCAAATCAAGTAATTTTACATATATATTATATTCAAAAACACCAAATAATGTTAATTACACAGTAAGAAATAAAAAATGTTATTATAACTCATACAATTACAGTATTACATATGGAGATGAAGATACGCATGAAAATTGTGTGCAGATAATTCAGTGATTCAATAATAACAGTAATTTAATTTATATGTACGATTATATGTACATATGTATACAGTGCATATAACTTAGTCTATAACGGTTCTTCTGCAGCAGTAGCTGGTAATTTAACATACATATTCATATAACAATTATAACAAAACAATCTTCACATTTCCTGTAGAGGTAGATAGTGTGCCTACACTTACCTGCTCAATGTAAGATCAAGGCAACGACTGAAGATTGTTTCAATACCACCCGGTAATTACAAGTTCTGTTGAATAATTATAATAATTTGTAGACGTAACAGTTCCAACGGAGTTATCAACTACATCTACTAAATTTTGTCGACTTATAGGATCAGCTAACATACTCTATTTCTTGCACTGAACTTGATTTTGGAAAAGATTTCTTAGAGTGTTTGGCATTGAAGAATATGGTGATAAAAAAATTAGATCGCGCATTGTCTGACCAGCAAGATCGCATACCTCTTTTCGCTTTTTCTGGATATTTGTGTTGACCAAAACCAAGCAAACTTCATCCAGATTATTGTCATCCAATTTTTCAAATAATCATCGAAGAAAGTCGCAGAGTTTTTGATTTCTTACTATGTAATTAACAATATCTGATATTTTTTAAATATAATACGAGTATATATGTAAAAGTACTGTATAATATAATACGAGTATACATGCAAAGGGTGAATTTAATTTGAAAAACCTGTATTTAGATGATGCATTGTAAACTGCTACTAACTTCTTGCTCCATTATTGATATAGACGATATAGAAAGTTATTCTTATCCATATTAAAGTCATACCGCCTACTCATTACATATTAAATAAAAACGCGGATAAAAGTAAGCTACCTGCTTGCTCATCAGCTATATTTAAAAAGATGCATTCATTACAAGGCATTTCCTCAACGATTCTCACGAAGGAATCCGGGTACAAAGACTTACACACATGAAAAATTATACAGAATGTGTACACTAAGACAATACACCCCGGGACGCCTTTATCAACCGAATTTTAAGCATTCAAAAACAAAAATTCCTTGAAAAATAGGAACACCTGCATATATTTAAACATTCAACTTTTACATTAAAGGGATGCACACTAATACTGTAGTTAACCGACAAAGGAAATATATACTTCAATTCTATTGTTTAGATGTTAATCAAATCAGATAAAATTATACATCTTTTAATGACTGAAATTTAAGTGTACATCTACTTAGCCCGTTTCTTTCATTTTTTGTAAAGTTCTTTTGTATGCTGCATATATGCTAATACGTTATTTATATTAATAGTAAGGAATAGTTAATATTTTGCATATCCATATACTTTGAGTTCATATACGTGAATAATTTCTTGGTTTTGTCTCTAAGAAACCGATGTGTTTCCCACAAAATAATAGAGACACATACGTGTACACGTGTGTGTAAACCACATCGAGCATGAACCACTCATTATTCACCGTACTCATATGTTATTACCCATTTAAGGAGCCACTGAGTCCACGAATGAGTGGCAAGCAATGAGCTAAGCCACTTTGCATTGGATGTACCTTTGATACTGTGGTGAACATTTTTAACTACAATAATGCTTAATCATTTGAGTTGAACGAATGAGTATATCATAATATTATATTAAAATAGTTGTAATATACATCGAGTCTGCATTAACCCTTTTGGAATGGCGAGTCATCGTGCTGTTAGTACACGCCGTACACGTTAAAGCCAATATAACGTGTTTAGCGAATGCCGGATATAACCGGCGTTAGCTAGTGCCATGCATTTATTGAATACCTGATACATATAAGCACCGTTAGTCGCAATGCAGTTAAAGATTCAATTCAGACGTATGCATTGCTATCATTGAAATTGACATTGATATAATATACGTGTATGAAATACTTGTAAAGAAGTAATCAAACAAAAATCCTATTGATATTTTATAGAAAGGTTCAGGCGTTTCTCTGATCACAGTCCAGCTACTGACATAAACAATTAAATATTCGTATTTTGTTATAGAAACTGCCTGTCACGAAATGACCCTTTCATTCCTTGTACTAATTATTTCTCACACTTCAAATTTCAAGTATGCACTAAAATATTTAACAACATATCGTACTATTTACTGGACAAAATACGTAGTAGAAGGATTATATGATCTCTTTTTTAACTTAGTAAATAAATGAGAAAGTTCTATGGTGCTCTGAAACACATTATAACGTGAAAATTGTTCACGAATAGCTTCCAAACTAACCCTCGTGACGGTTCATTTTGTCCCACGACATGATAGGGGTCAAAGGAATGGTGATCATTGAGACTTACCGGGTTGCCAATTGCTTGAACGCCTCGATATTACTACAGCAACTTTAGTAATAAGTTGATGCAGATCAATCGAGCATTCTCCATCTAAACAACCTCTTATTCTGAAAATATGTACACATACAAATTTTTCAATTTAAATTAACTCTTTTGCAAATTAAACGACTCGTTTTTCAAATGAAGTTCACCATATATTATATTTTTAAAAAACATCAGATAATGTTAATTATATAGTAAGAAATACAAAATTTTATTATAATATAATTAGAGAATCTAGTCTATACCGTGCTTCTGCAGCAGCAGCTGGTAACCGAACATAGATATTCATATTATGATTATAACCATTTGTAGACCTAACAGTTCCAACAGAATTATTAATTACATCTACTAAATACGTTTATTTAAAGGATCAGCTAATGTATATATTTTTAAAATTTATTTTACGGTCTAATATATTTCTTGCACTAAATTTTAATTTGGAAAACACTTGTTCGATAATGTTTATCATTGGAGAATATGGTGGTAAAAAAACTAGAGTATGCCTCGTCTGACCAACAAGATCACGCACTTCCTGTGCCTTGCAGATACCTGCCTTGTTCAATATCATCTAAACTTCGTCGAGATTATCGTCTTCCAATTTTTAAAACAATCTTCAAAGAAAGACGCAGAGTTCTTGATTTCTTACTATGTAATTAACATTATCTGATGTTTTTTTTTTAATATAACATATACGTATAAGTACTTGGTTTGCAAAAGGGTGAAATTGATTTTTAAAAGGGTGGATTTAATTTGAAACACCTATACAAATCACACTCGTTAATATATTATATTGTAACTTATAACGCGTATACTGAAACGTAAGAGTATAAAGAGTGTACATGTATCTGCAATTATATCAGCGACTCCTTTACAATATACAGGGTACACATTAATTCCTATTACAAGATTTAAAGGCTTGTAGTGGAGACCAAGACGGTCACTTCTAGCATGGGAACTCATGCGTGGAAACGTACCGTTTCCCCGCTACAGGCTAAACACCACTGCACACACATTGAACTCTCCCGCGGTTTTCGGCGCCAATGATCAGGGCATACGTAAGTCACTCGTTGATCAACTGACGTCAAGTGTCCGCTACAGGTCTGTTTGCATGCCATTCAGTTTATTTTTTGAGATGCCCGGAGAAACGCTGATAATTTAACGTTCGTACCTACTATAGGCTTGTGACTTCGAACCGTAACTCATTGGCAGTGTGTTGCTGTTGAATATGATTGACAACAGGGGATACGTCGGTACAATGACATTGTACAGCGAAAACTATGCAAAAATAACATACAGTAGCAGAGGTGGGAGAGTTCAACGTGTGCGTGGTGGAGTCATTCTCGTAGCGGGGATACTGTACGTTTCTGGACATGAGTTCCTATCCAAAACTTGATCCCCACGATAAGTTCTCAAATTCTTTAATGGGAATTTAGATACATCCTGTATATACGTTGAAAGTCAGGTAACATTTAATTGAAGTTATCACTTAGCTTTTGTTCACACAAGCATGATAGTTATATGTGCCGATAATTATGAAACTGATCCAAGTTCTAATCTGAAGAAACTAATTTATCTCGTATTTTGCTTTGTATCCATTCAGAGCACAATAATTTGAATTCATTTTTGCGAAGAGAAAATACGACTTAAGCCACTTTCATAATTACCAGTACGTATATGTAGTTAGGTTAATGCGTGATCGGATTATCCCATTTTGTTAGATAATATCATAATAGCTTTATAAAGCGCTGCTAATATGGAGAGATGTAATTACTGAAGTATTACCATATAATTATTAACTTTATTGATGCTTGTATATAATTATTCAGAGATATAAGTTTCAAGTAATTAAAAACATAGAACAAAGCACGTAAACTTTATATTGATGTCAACGTATACATGCGTAAGGATATGTATTAATATTTTTTTTAACTAGTTATACATTTTTTATCTTGTTATTTTGACAGTTACAATTAAAAAAGAGAAACTGCCTTTTCAGTGGAAAATCAATCAAAAGTTTATCTACTCAGACCACAACTGCGTTGCGTACACCTATATGTGCATGTGTGAATAAATAAGTAATTATACAACATTTGTACAATTATTTAAGTTTTTACATATATATAGAAATAAAATTGGAATTGCTATTATTTATGATATCTTTTTTAATTGTATCTGAAATTACTGAAATAGATATGATCCTTTGATATATCACCGATATGCAAAAGGAAATAATTTATTCAAATAATTCAATTATTTATCACGTTTCTCTTGAGTGGAATCTTGATTTAGTGAATAAAAGAGAAAGATCTTCAACAAATCCCAGGGGTATAAAAGTGAATGCGGAGTTACAAAACTGATAATAAACTCAGCGTTTTTTTCCCTGCGCATCCCCAATCTCCCATACTGTCGTAAGAATTAATACTCATTAAACACGAGTGTTATCTCCTCATCGTTAATAAATGAGAAGCGCACTTGCGAATGCACATGGAGTTTGTATAATCAAAACAAAAATGTCTTGTTCATAGTGAGGTTTAAGAGAACCAATAACTTTTTTTGGAATGATTGCTCTGTCAGATAAAATCTTGTATCCACCAATGATTTACAGCCTTTGTAAATTCATGAATACACGAAATACGCGAGAAATTTTGTACAAACACGTGTTTGTACCCACAACATATTTTTTTACTCGTAGAAAACTGAATACATACCGTCTAAAATTGTAGAACGACTAATTCAAGAGGAAATTCGCAATGTCTAGCAGTCACATGATTAGTATGTTATTACAGTCGGTATTATCAACAATATTCTATCTAATTTATTAAGATTTATATTTGATTGTAATCAAAAAGCCAATTTTATCGCGAAAGGAAAAATGGTGAAATTGGGAAAGATTCATTGGAAGTAACTGAAACTTTGTTAGGTTATAAAATTCCTGTTCTTCGTCGATTTTTAACTTGCTCCCTTCGAAATGTGCAATAAATATGATACGCATGTCTTGAAAACGAGAAAAGACTGAAGAAGAAAATAGCAGAAGTAGCAGATGTTTTTTCATATTCTGATGTATCGTACGAAAATATTTTTATCGCCCCCGAGCTACGACTGCTTACATATAATTTAGATAAGGCCTGCATTAATGACAAAGCACCGTGGAATTGCATTCACTAAAAAGTGCGCGAATATTACATGCGTAGAAGAAAACGACGGAGCGTGAAAACGGAAAAATATTTTAACGTATTACTCCGATTTCTAAACTTCCATAAGTTCCTTTACGAATATTATACAAATTAATGTACATAATTATTTGTAATGTATACACTATACACTAATTTACATAATACATTATAAACTATATTTGTATTTTATACACTTACTTTTAAGGAATTTGTCCAATTAATCACTTAAAAGCTTTTAATAATTTCTACAGCTATCAAAATAAGGTTATCTAAATTCGATAAAAATATATCAGTCCTTGGTCGGTATATATTTGTTATCAAAGGCCATAGAAATAGCCATACAAATTTTTAGGGGAGATTATTAGAGATACCGTGGATGTCATAATAGATTATTGCTCATATTATAATAGATTAATTATATTGAACATTGATGGCACGTTAGTTTACTGAATTTCAATGTATTGACTTAAATATTATATCTTATATACCATTGTGGACATTACAAATATTACGATAGATTGATCGTTGCGGACGCTATTCTCACGTTTTAAATACACTTAAGACGTATTAAAAATCTTAACCTAGACACACCATTGTAGATATTATAATGGATTATTACAAACATTATAATAAGCTTATTCCATTGGATTTTAATGTCATATTGCTTTAGCGTACTTTAACACGGTAACTCGAAATTCATTTTATTTTGATACAGTAACAAACGTTTGAATAAACATTTAAAAGTGGTCAGTGAGAATTTTACGGGTCATAGTCAAAGAGAACGTATGGTAGAATGGAATGTCAGAGGTACCGGATGAAATCCGCTTTAGAAAGTACGCCGACGGTCGTTTTTCTTTCGGTCCCTTTGTTCCAACCGTCGTGATCTGGTTTCTTACGGTACACCGTGCCGATTATCAGAGAGGAACAGAGCATTTTGTCGAAAAAACCTTGGGCGTACGATCTACCTAGAGTTTTACGATCACAGAGTGTTCTACCTTTACCCAACCGCACCTCCACTTGTCCCTTTGTATTGTAACATAATATCACGTAGAAAATACGATTGGTCATGTTAAATAGAAATATCTATAACAAATCTGAGCGAGGAAAAGTTAATTCATTAACGTTCAGAATTTTTGTTTGGGTTATTGTGAAATACTTCAATGACATTGTCCAGGATAATAGGTACGTATTTGTAATAACAGCAACCGTAATTGTTTCTATTCAGTATATCAAACTTACGAAGGAAAGCGCATATAATATTTGAAAAAATCATAGGATACACATCCGCATAATAAACTCTTTTATTTGATAATTGCTATGATTCGTAATTTTCAGTTTGACATCTTACGAAATATCTTTTCCGTCATGACATTGGGAAAAATAATGAGCTTTAAGGGATAATTATAGAAATGTCAGTTACACTCTGTAATTTTGCTTCAGCTACCTGTATACGTTTTCCTCAGAAACGATTAGTATATTTATGGTTTTATTTACGGTTACGCTTGTCGCAGGTATATGCCTACTGAAATCAATGTAAACCATAGCTGAGCGTTCTCTCGTTAAACGTAGACTGCGGCCTTCGGCTAAGTTTTTTTTCACTGGTGTCCATTTTATTTTGTTCCTGGTGTACCAACGATGAAATAGGCCGTAGATAGAGATGTTTGTCTCTTATTCAATTTTCTTCTATAAAATAGCACGTTTTACTTTCTTTTTTATATTTCAAGATTCCAATTCGGAAATATAGACATGCGCACGCATGCGAACACACATGGTCAACATGTTTCACCAACATTAACCCATTATATGCCAAAGCCAAGTGTAATCCTAAAGAAGTGCACTAATTAATGCATTTCGTATGGTAAGCTAATTGGAGAAAAAAAATTTGTATCGAGTTGCTAACTTTTATAACAGTCGGTACAACATTTAGGTACAACAATCAATACTAAATTAAACTGCTGACATAGAAAGAAATAAAAAAACAAGCGTCCCAAAAAAGTGACAATGGTAAATAATGGGTTAATTACGATCTTTCAGAGTAAGATGTGTTGCAAATGTGAAGTTAAAAGTAAAATTAAATTCCAATAGATATTAGACAGGAGTTGGTTTCAAAAGGGCGGAGTGGAGAAAGTGTTATAATAAATATTGATGTGAGGGGTCAAAATTCTATTGCAGATGTCGCACGATCATTCCGGGCACATGATGATGAACAGCTCGGCGTACAATGCCCATGTTTCGCAGCACGGCATGGATCACTCGATGCACACGCCCATGGATCATGGAGCGACGATGGGCCATGCAGGCATGGATCACGGGTCGATGGGTCACAATGCCGGGGCATCCACAGACCCCTGCGCCCATTCCATGATGATAGTGAGTGTCTTTTTGCTCTTACACCGTGACGCATAAAAGACTTTTGCTTAATTGAATGCATTATTCTATTTGGAAATGACCGATGTATTTTGATTACATTTATGTTTCGCGATTTAATGGAGGTGAAAGCAACAGTAGTTGACACTGTGTCAGTACTCGACACGTTTTCAAACAATGTAAATAAATAAGGAAATCATAAGCTGAAATACATCAAAGCTTATTAGTTTATATAGTGTTGCTCTTCAGCTGCTTCATTGCGAATTATTGCGCATAGTTCGCGATTCAGAAGTGTCATGGCGATCGGTATTTTCTTATATAAATCGTTAAGGACTCGGTTAAAATGTTAGTATTGCATGTTTGTATTATTTACATTACCAAGACTAGTTTATTGATTGGCCTTTCTCCCTATGTTAAATACTAAGTTTTTTGTTTTCGCGGGTGTCAATTGATCAATCAAATTTTAATTTTGGAAGAAAAAGTTTTACAACCGCCATAAGGAATGGATACTACTTCTAATATAGTAGTATTAGAATGGTATATAGAAGAATAGTTTGTGCAGCGAGATTCAATGTAGATTTCTGTTATTTTAAGTTTCGTCGAAAACCAATATTTGTCGTTGCGAAATAACATTGTTTTTTACATTTGACAAATAACTTTTGTGCTGCACGGTGCATTCAATTATTTTAAATGGAGCCAGTTAGCAGAAAAAATTCTGAAAATTTAACCCTTTTGGTGTTGATTAAAAATATAATGTTTGGTATCAACAATGCATATCCTTTTACGATCGTGAATATTTCCAAACCGCATAAAACCCACAAAAATAATCGTTATATGTCAATTTTTCATATAATCATGTAATTACTAGTTATTACATAAGTATATATTTCTTATATAGTGTAAAGAGAAGGTTGAAAAAAGGAATACACTATATACAGTAGCATCGAAAATCTCTTCTCATTCTTTTATCGTGAATATGTTGCAAATTACAGACAACGCACTGTATTTGAAGATTTCTTTTTATCGGTGCTGAGAACATTATTGCAATGAAGTGCTGTTCAATCAAGCGCTATGATCTGACTCAGACTGGCGCATATCGCCCTTTCCTGCTTGCGCTTGGTCCTCCATGTGAATGACATTTCATTATCAGCCTATCCACTAGGTCTGATCGAAAGCGCAAATGCGTTTTGCATCTATAGTCCTATTTACTATAACCACCGAACATCCTGTACAACGTACAGGCTCAACAGCGAACGGATTAAAGCAGATCGAAGTGCTTTGTTAAAGTAGATCCACTGATACAGTAAGCATTGGATGCAATATCGTGATAATACCCTATGTTGCTATTTGGTGATTACATTTCGCAAATAAACCACATGGAGTATCACAATTTATCCTGGAGGACTGCAAGAACGATAACTTAAAAGTAGATACTGTTCCTCTTGCTCTTACAAATAAATTCTTTTACATGGCTCAAATTGATTCAGCATTCGCCTCTCATGTTTTCCAAAGTATCGCTCATATGTTGAGCAATGGAAAACTATATTAAAATAAATACAAACATGTAGCGCAGGAAAACGTGGACAGATAGGATGAGCAGATTTCGGAATGTCAGTGCACGGTAAATGATTCCAGATGACATTCCACGGCGGTTACTGCGAGAGCGTGTTATTTGAGTCGTGGAAAATCTCATCGATTGGAGGACTGATTGGCTCGATAATCGGCATCATCATAATGGCCGCCCTCTACGAGGGCCTGAAATATTACCGGGAGTATCTCTTCTGGAAGACGTACAACGCTCTGCAGTACAGAAGCGTCACGATGCCGAGTGAGAAGAACGTAGTAGCCGAGGACAATCGTGTCGTCCAGTGAGTAAGAATTTACTTCCCTCCTGCCAGGGATTATCGAAAAGACATTAAGGTAGATTTGCAACCCGAATCTAAGGGCTAATTATTTTTAATCAGAACTTTTTACAGATTTTAGCACTCTGATCACACTTTCATCTCATTTTTCGTGTAATATAATACGATGGTAGAAAGTATTAAAGTGTAAAAGTAATTAACACAAATTCTTTTGGCACAGGTAACATTCTGATTTATAATGATCTACAAATAATTGAGTTTTGAAAAATTTTTTTGAAGACAATCGTAAATTTTGGCGAGTAATGCGTGGCTTAGGAATGATTATCCACTACACCACCGTAGCTTTGAAAGTGACTGAGTTAATTTTTTAGAATCTATGCTGACTTTGGAGTTATGTTTTTGTTTACGTGCCTCCTTCCTAATCTTTCCTCTTTTTTTCGATTCGTGGATTATTATAAATCGAAAGGTTTTTCGTCAAGTGATCCATTATCTTCATGCAGTTTTCTTTCTTTCAATTTAAAGGAAATTATAGTAGATTAAAAGTATCGTGTAGAGTGTCGGATAAAAAAAATATCGGTTATATGGGATTAAACAACACGGTACCTAAATCAAATTATTTCTGTATTTTACAGTGTTACAAACGTTTTAATAGATTGATATACAACACTTAATTGTTTATAGGAATATTTTTATACTTTACATAAAGCAAATTTATTTATGATTGAAGAATAGAATTAATTTGTGGAATTTATTAATTCCTGTGTACGATAGGATTATTAACTACCTTCACGTTAAACTGTTATGCTGTTAATAATTCTGTCGTGGAGCGATACATTTTTTTGTCGCATTCGGCTTAACTGAAAGTCGGAGTAAAACCATCGAAAATAATGGCGCACATTTAGAGGATTAAAATTGATTGCATTCCTTGGTATATACATAGAGCTTTATTCCATTTGAAATGGAAGCGGTTGATTTGTACACCTAATACTAGTAAGCGTAAAAAACTAAACGAAATTCACTACGACACAAAATACTATTTATATGACAATGAAATGTAGTACAATATTTACTTGTAACAGAAAAAAAAGATGAATAGTGTTCGTAATTCTACGTATAACGGCTAAAGCGTTAAAACAAAAAATTCCTAAACTTATTTTTATATGCCCTTTCTCCATCTTTGTTGAGAACAGAACAACTTCAGCGGTCACACGTAAAATTACGAATACTATTCATACTTTTTTTTTGTTAGAAATAAATATTCTACTAAAGCATTCATTGCCATATTGATAGCATTTTGTGTCGTAATAAGTGAGTGTCTATTTAAACGTTTGATGTTTAGGACTGCTATCAGGAAAGCGTACTCTAATATTGCGTGAACACATAGTCACTTTATATATGAAATAGATAACAGAAACATTAAGCATTATGTATCGTATGAAGTATTCCTAAACTGCTGCGTTGCAAACAAAGCATTCATAGATGTTTTAGGAAGAAAGAGTTTTCGCATCAATACCTTTTTTATTCTGTTAGATAGAGTAGAACACCACAACAATATGTGTACATCTAAGCTAGTGTAATCTGTGTATACGTACATTCTGAGTAAATAGTATTCGTACAGGGAGTGATATGAAATATAATTTTGTATCCGTGTCGCTAATGAACTTTAGAAAGAAATAAATGATTAATAAACATTCTTGGATGTTTGCATAATATATTCGTTGCGAAGGAAATTGTATTTCTATTAATAATTACAAAACATCAACAAGTACAGATAAAAGTGTCAAAATTGACGCGTATAAAGTACATGTACAGTTGTCTGAACCAGTAGTAAATTATGAAAATAAACAAAATATTTACTGTTTTATTCATTTGCGAAATTTTCTTTCGATTTTATAACTTCAAGTCGTCTTGGCACAGAATTTACGGAATTGCATTTTACAGTAAGCGGTATTTCACTGCATTCTTCTACAAAACGATTTTTAAATTTTTTTTACATATAATATTATGATTACATTTTTTTTAAATATTTTGTGGTATTGTACAAAATTTACAACCTTCTATTACATGCAGAATGTCTCAAATAATTATTAGTAAATACAAAATTGTTTTAAGTCTCATGTTACTTATATTAAAATGGAACTGGATTTAAAAAATGGTAATATTAACTTCATGATTCATAACGTGGTTTTGGAACCTTTATGAAAGATTTTGATAAATGGTTGAAATTTTTCTATTGATTTAGAAATTGAATAGATTTTGAAATTATGTACGAATACGTTGTACGCGTCTATTTGTTCATACTTATATGTTTATATTAATATTTTTGTAACTGTCAATAAGAATGACGTGTTCTGTTAATAGCAATGTTTTATTCCGGATTAATGACTGTACGAATACTTTCTACACTGTTTATACATATACGTGTACATAATTATTTTGTTTATAGAATATAGGCATCACTAATTTTTCCACGAATATTATCGCGTATTTTATATTTCTAGCATGGTCGGAGAAGTAATCCACAAGCAGCCGTAAGTAAATCAGTTGCAATTGCAAACAGCGAACTTCCGAGCATTTTTCTTTTACTAATTGCACTTGCATAACACCAAAGCTTTGCTTGATTATTCTACATATCTTTTGTTTTCAACGGTTTCTTATCCTCTTTCATTTCGAAAGACCCTTTTTTCAGTGTGAATTTTTTCGAAACTCGCTATCCGAGAATTTTCGCCGCTTTTTCCCCGATTGACGACGATAATTATTTTTCGTTCTAGTTAATCATTATTGTTATTGTTGAACATAAAACAAAGCAGATGAATCGAATAATGCGTGACTCCCTGTTAATTATTATTAAATTTACATTAAATCTGCGTTCTTTATTTGCATGGTAATATGTTTTTTTTCTAATTGTTTAACTTTCAGTTGAACTAAACATTAAATGGAGAAATAATTACCAATTATCGCGAATCTTATTTCTGTTCCCACCTTTTATATAAATATATACAGATCATTAAATCATAAATGTTAGGTTGGTGCAATAATAATTGAGGTTTTGATCATCATTTTTAATACTGAGAAACACAATTATTTGTGCATCAGTCTAAAATATTAAACAATCATTGCATTTTACGTAATGATACGTTAAATACTAATCTTACGTTAATATGAATGAGAGTTTTTCCCTGTGATATTATTTATAAAAATGCTGATACACCATTATTTAATGCGTAAGTAGCGCTTTCCTGTATGCAATAAACACTAAAATTGCATAAATAAAACATTAATCCCACGTAATTACATAATAAATGATATAATGTGTTGCATACATAATCACGGATTCTATTTCAATGTCAGAAGTAGTTTTTTCTCATTTTTTTAGACCGTAAAGATTTTATCACGTGCCGCTTTCCCTACATTTAATAAACACTAAAAACACGTGGAAACGACAATCTAATACACAATAACGGATCTCAGTTATTGTCTGAACTTTCGTCTTTTCTGTACAATATTAATTAACATCCATAAAGTATCTATCATACATTGCTTCTTCCGCTTATAACAAGAACTAAACATATATAAAGGCGAATATTGAATGAATAATATCAGAGTATGGCACAAAAGGAGACAAAGAGGAGTAAGGAAGGAAGCGAAAAAAAATGTATCTTAGAGACGTACATTAAAAATAGATAAAAACAAAAATCCGATATACAACGATGCAATTTAGTCTAATGTCGAAATTTTTATTTTTTCTCTATAACCACACTTACTATCACACGCATTATCTATTGTACATAGCTTATCTTGCATGCAACGGACACTAAAGATGTATAGCAATAACAATGTAAGAATCAATAGCAAATCTCGTAATTGACGAATGTGGACTCACGTTCCGATGTTAATGCATTTCAAGATACATCCACGTTGGAACGTGAGTTTATATTCTCACTGTCTTTGTGCGATCTCGCATATTATTCGTGAAAAAAAAAAGAATGAGGGTAAAAGAAAAGAATGCGAGAAAAAACTGATCCTACGCACGTCTGCGTAGGCCGACAATGCTGTCGTGGATGCACGCATTCCAAACGTTCCTGCACATCGTTCAGATCGTCCTCTCTTACTTCCTGATGTTGATCTTCATGACCTACAACGTATGGCTCTGCCTCGCTGTGGTGATGGGCGCGGCGATCGGCTACTTCCTCTTTGGATGGAAAAAATCGGTGATCGTCGACGTTACGGAACACTGTCACTAGCGACGTGCAAATGCAATTGTCTCCTTTAATACAAGGAATCTGTACATAGAATTAAACCGAAGGGAACCTTCGATTGTTTAGCTCGGTAAACGAAGTTAAACTCGGTTAATGGAGGACATAGAATTCACCAGGTCGTACGCTCCTCGGTGTCAGATTATTCCTGAATAGCTTAAGTTTCCTTACACACCCTCCTGGAATTGACATTGGTAAACGAATGTTTCCTTTATTTCGAAAAATTTGTTATCGGAGAAAGTCCTTTTCTCTCAGCGGTGGATAATGCCGGGATCCTTTATCAGCAGACGCTTTCTTATCAACGTTGAATTAGCCAAAATGTATTGTTACGGGAAATAATTATGTGTTGACGACAAATAATTTCTTGCTGGGTTGGAAGCTTTAAGTTTTACTACATGTTTTTTCCAGAATCGAACCCTTTAACTATTAGAATAATCAATAACCGAGGTTTTCTTTGATTAGAAAAATTCATTAGAACGTGATATAATTTAGAATGAATTCTAATGCGATAATATACACTTTTTATATTAGTTTAAATTTTATTATATTTATCTACAAAATTCATATCATTCTTGCATCATTGGGTAAAGCAGAAAGTAACTTTGTTTCAGTAGAAAAATTGATTGCCACGTGAAATAATTGTTAATCTTTTTTAATCCCTTTATTCTCAATTAGGAACTTATATATCATCTGTAGAATTTTTCGTTGCTGTAAAATAATATCTGGATAGCTTAAGATAGCAATGACCTTAGTTCTATTACAATTTTTGGTTTACTGGTTTTCTCTTTCTCCGATTTTTTTTCTTTGTTAGAAAGTCGATGATGTAGAAAGTATCGTATCAAGTCATTCGCGTCGTTGGAATGCACTTTAGTTAATGCACTAGTACACCTTTTTATATGAAAAAATGAATGATAATAAATGATTTTATGTAAAATATGTGCACCCCGAAAAATTGCATGTATACGTAAGTTAAATCATCCGAAGTTTTTCCAAGATGCCTAATGTTTGATAAGGTAAGCAAAGAGACATTTATTTATTTCCTTTTCTTTTAATTTAATCGTCGTATTTATTATTTTTATTTTATTAATTTATTATTTGTTAACATATCTCGTATTTTCTTTTTCTTCTTACTTATTTGTAAAATTTAATTTTCTGTTTGCAATTCATTTTATTAATTGAACAATCTTTCTATTATTAATATTAATTGATTTTTCTTTTACATCATCCACTTTACATAATTGGTACCACTCTGACCGTTTGCTACGGACTTTATAAATTCATACCTTTACATTGCACATATCGTAAAATAATTTAAACAAATATTGAAGGTTTAAGAGGCTTTACATTTTGCAATTTAAATGAACAGTGCAGGTTTTATAATGACAAAAATATTGCAAAAAAAATATTTTTTTAAATGTCACCCCGTAAGTTTATTATGCGTCGGCTCGTAGACGATTTAACCATTTGCGGACGAGTGTTGGCAAATAGCCGCCCAGGCCTTTTTACCAATTTCACTCCTGTGTTCCACACTTAGATTCTCTTTCGTAAGCACTTACTCGAGACAAGCTTGCCTAATTATTTCTGATATTATATACATTAATCCTGTTTCATTAATCCATAAAACATCCTGTGGAGATAAAAGGAGTAAATTGAGCAAAAAGGCTCGCGCGACTGTTTGCCGATGCTCGTCCGCAAAGGATTAAAGGAAAGTTTAACGAGGTATATAACTTGTCTGCTTCCCTGCACAGTTCTTGCAATAATTGGGTTTTGAATTCCGGCAAATTTGTCGCTGCTGTGAACATTTAGCGGTGAAACAAACAAACTAACTTTGCCGCAGCTCTAATTCTTTAAAATGAAATATCTTGTCTTCTATTTTGTCTACGGAAAAATAATTTAAATGGCAATCAAACTGCCTGAGTGGTCCTACAATTTGCAATAGATATATTATTAAGAAAGGCAATTTTTTAAACGATATAATAATCATTTTGGCAGTTAAAATTGTAAAGAATATAAAAAAATATTTTTTAAATATCAGATAGTTGATGGTTTGATACTTTAATTATTTTCTTAAAAATTTAAGATTTTGGACTCCCAGAAGAATTGGTGGCGGCATCTAACAGGAACAGGATTAATTATTCGGACATAAATTTCAAGCAACCCTGAAGAGGCAGAACGACGCTCAATGTTTTCATTGTGAGACACCAGCCACGCGGAAAAGTCTCATATAATTGCTAATTTTTTACACATTTAATAGAAATTAATTTTTACCCTTTTTTAAGAATTAAGATCAGATATATTCCCTGTATTATATTTAAAAATCAGCAACTTAAATCGATAATTTTAAAAGGTACCAATTTAATTTGCGCTGGAATGTTTAAAAGAGCACCGAATTAATTTGTATTCCAACGCCGAAAAAGGTACAGAATAAAGTTAAGTTCAGGCCTTAAAGCGCGTCGAATAACAAATTAATCTTTTACTTTCCATTGATGTCTTTAAAATTGTCGTTTAAACGAAAATTGAAGTTTGTGTGTTATCAGTAATTCGAGGAAAAAACTTATGTTTATATCTTTTATAATTAGTACAAATTCCAAAAAGAATAATTTTACTATATGGTATCTTATATCTTTCGACAGCAAGGTTGTAGTAGCAGCTTAAGGCCAGTTCACCAATGTGTATGGGTTGCTTCTTTTACGTGTAGTTCATTTTTTATTCTAGTACATTTAAAGGAAATTGGAACAGAAAGATTAAGAATCCAAAAGAATCTACAACTCGCAATTTAAAACAATTTTGTAGCTCGCAACCACGAAGTTTATTTTTAAAAGAATACTTTCATCAGGTGGCATAGTGCAATTTTCATCACTTGGTATAACAAAGCAACTCGAGACATGTCGAAAGAGATATATCACTGGTACTTTACACGTAAATTTATATTTTTTTAATCTTTTTTAAGACTGCGTGCGACGAACTAATTTACTGCCGCGTGTGCTCACTGACGTCACGTGCTTATCAAGTGGTGGGGAGTGGGACGAAGGGGGAGGGGGACTTTCGTATCCTCGGGAAACGGCAATAATATTGTCGCGTTAACTCATTTGCGAGTTGGTGCTACATAACAATAATACAAACAAAGCTAGCTCGTGGAAATCTAGCGCTTGACGTTTTTGTACACATTTCCTCTTCATTGTGCTTCTTGAAATATTGGAGAATAAATATATTATTTAAGTGAGGTTAGGTATGAGCGAAGAGAATCTTTAGAAAACTTATTTATGATCGTGTAATTATGAAACATAAGTAAATACCTATCTTTTCATTTCCACTAAAATTTTGGTAATATATAAAGATATCATCGTGAAAATATAACTTCTGAAAACGTATTGAACAATGGACATTGACTGAACTGCCGAATAAAGCATTTCGTTATTTTATTCATTTAGAAGGTCTCTTAAAATAGAATAAAACGTTCGGATATGAAAAAGGTTGTAAAATAAAACGACATGAGGTTTAAAATTATTTTTTTACACAATGTCATTCTAAAAAAGCCTAGATCTCGACCGAAATCTGATGTTACTTCCAAGGAACTTGCTTGAGAAGCCATTGTTGGTCGGCATTTCCTGTGCAACTTGCAATTACGGGACCTCCTTCCAACCCGGCTTGCAAACACATACCGGAGGACACGTGCAAAAGCGTTTTCTTCTGAAAACAGTAATGTACTTTTACATTAACGGAAAGTCACTTTTAATTAAAATATGGCAAAATAATCATAATTTGTAATGATAAATAAATATCAACATCTAAATTACAATCGACAAAACATATATTTCTAGACACTACCTCATTAACGAAAAATGTTTAATTACATACTGCCTATTACGCTTGAAAATAAGAAAAATTATCTGTAGAAGGGAATCATCTTGAACTCACCTTTTCGTTGTATTCCCATTTCTGCCTTTTAAAGCCATTGCAGGCCATGATTTTCACTTTCGGAGTCTTGACACGAGTGTCATTTTCTGCAGCGTCGAGGCAGACGCTCTCATCGGTCATTATCGTGCCTTCCTTGGTCATTATCACCATCTGACTAAGGATGGGCCTCTGAGAGCATTCCGTGAGGACCGCGTAGCCGGATGGCTGGGAATATGTGCCCTTTGCCATCGGACGCATCAGGCACTTTCTCGTCAATAAGTGTACTATCTATCATTTTGTTTAAAAAAAAATAAATGTACATAAAACTAAGCTTGCTACAATATTCTAGCCAGCGCACTATATAGATGACTTATTGCTCAATAAAAGTGCCAGCGACGGCGTTTAAACCAAATATAAAAAGTAACGTATTCCATTTGAAATATAAATGAAAATATAATAAATTATTTTAATATGACTAATAAGATAGGTACAGTATGTTATTAACGCGTTCCATGCCACGTGACGACGCTGTTTTTCCATTCAGGTTATTTAGAATTTTGCTTGCGAAACGAAAAATTAAGAAGGGAGTGTTTCTTACCAATTACAAAAATCCTAAGACATACGTTAGAAGCAAATTGTAATGGCATGGCGAAATACACCTCGTATGGCTTGGTCGAAAATCAAACATAAATCCGAAAGTAACGAAAAATCGGTTCGGCATGGAATATGTTAATGGTTGTTAATGGACATTCAAAAACTTCTTAAGATAAAATTACGTAGTTTTAAGGGGCGCCCGTAATGTTGAGAAAGATATATCTCATCTAAGAATTATTGAACGAAAAGATTCATGCTTACACGTCCAAAAAATCGATCGTCCTTTGGGAAGAAATGCTCAGGCCAAACATTGTCCAAATACCATTCGAAGTTCTTGCAACCGAGTTTCTCTCGTAGAGCCAATCTGGACCTGATCTGTTGTTTATCCCTCAACCTGGCTGCCTCTGGAAAGCAAATGATGTAATGTGGATAACAAGTAATTTCATTCGATATTACTGCAGTAGAATTTTAACTCTTTCGATCCCGTTGCATTTATCTAATTTGTATTAAACTCATAAGTAAAAGAATAATTCTTTTTGTGAGTATTTATCGACACTTATATGTGTAAAGACGGGTCTCGACTTATCAATGACCAGCTAAAACCTCTGACGATAGAAACATGAAATTTGTGCAATGTATTCGATGTTTATGTCCAGTATACTCTTCGTGACTAGATAATTTTTTGTCGAATGACGAATATACATATCATGCAGGGGAATAAATTACATTTCCCATTTTAAGTAAAAGTTAAGTACAACAGCAAATATGTTCGCGAATGCTACATATTTTAGAATATTTAAGGACGAAGAAAAGAAAACCTATAATGAAAATAATTCGCTCGAAAAAAAAACAATAATACTGCAGTATATGAAGAAGAACTGCAAATACCATCCACGAATTTTTAACCAATAAAAATATGAATTTCCTTAAAAAATTAATTTAAAAAATGCATCATTCTCTTATCATTTATTCTAATTTCAAATCACTTTATCTTTTTTTTTTCTTCAAAGCATAGGATGCTTAAGTTATTGAGCGTTAATTAATGTATTCATTTCCTTTTGTACTTAAACTGTATTCTCATACTTCTATTTCCTGCTCATTTGCTCTCTTTTTTCCACCTAACTGTGTTTTCGAATAAAATTTTATTAATAATTTAATGAACATAGATGCAAACGACGCATTTATTTTCCTTTTATTGAATACACTCAGCATCTCTTAAAAATAATATAAAATACTTAATGGATTAAGAAGGTGAAAGGGACAAAATGTGCGATAATATTATATATAAACGAGTTTAATGAAAGACAAACATTTCTTCCTAAATCGCTAAGCAAAGTCAAATGGGCCAGTTAATCTGACTATTTATTGCGAATATTGATTCCAGAAATACCGTTCAATTACCAATGATTTCACCTTATATTAATGACAAAGAAGCAATGCTTCAATCATTAAACGGTTAATTTGCACGATAATCAAGATGGAAGCTCACCAGGATTGAATTTGAAGTAGAATTCTCCCCATTGGTCCATCCAAACCAAAGCAACCCTCGCTAGGTTCCCGTAGAGTATCTCACCTACGCCACCGGGGAAGGTATACGGCGATGACTTTCGAAAAAGATGGCCCACGTGAGAGCAAGGGGCAATTTCCACTGTTCCACCGCATTGCCAAGCACGAAACGAAAGTTCCAGGTTCTCGCCCCCCCAAATTTTCATCCTTTCGTCGTATCCGCCCAGTTCGAAGAAGTACTCTCTGTCCATAGAAAACAGGCCACCGGCCATAGCCGGTGTTCGAAAGGGTTCCACGAGATTTTCACGTCTCTCTGTGAGTAAACGGCCATGTAAAGTTAACCAACGGAAGTGGAGGTCCCAATTGAAGGCACCCCAATGAAGCTCGAACGATCTGAGGGACGAAGATCACGGACAGGGCTCATACGTGTGTGTCATCTACAGAAAGGAGGAGTACCGGAAAAGCATGGTAAAAGTGCGCTCAAACCAAATCGAGATTGGTGTATATCATTCGATATACATACTAGGGTGTTTAAACAATTACTTTAAAAGTTAAAGACTTTAAACTAAAGGTTTGTAGTTTACTAAAGTTTAAGACATCAAACTACAGTTTTAAGGTAGAGACTTTGGACTAAAAAGTTGAAACTTTAGACTAAAAGCTAAAAACTTTAAACTGAAGAGAGTTCAAAATTTTAAACATGCTTTAAATATTGTGTTTTCGTTGCATTGTCAATGAATGCGGCACTCGCTGTGCATACAGCTGTTTGAAACCCAAAACTTTATTTTGAATGTTGCAAAAAAATATTGAAATTTTTGTTGACTTTCGTATGAAACATGAAATAATAAAATTAAGTCAAGTTATTGAATAACTTAGTACCTTGAAAGAAAAACACACTCTTCGAAGTATCAAATCTTTACCCCTACGATTAAAGTAGTTACACAGCGAAACGTAATTTGCACGATAAAAACAATTTTTTTTTGTTCTGATCACTGAAAAATTATTTAAAAAATGAGGAATATTTTACTGAATATATCGTGATTTTATAACATTTTTACCTGTGAAATTGATTTCTCTATTTTTGTGTTTTTTTTTATTTAAAATGTTTTCGAATACTAATTTGTTACTGAATTTTTTAATCGGCAAAGCAGAAGAAATGGTTCTTAAATTATAAGTTACGTTTTCCTCTGCAACTGTCTTAGTGGTCGGATGAAAAACGTTTTTTAGGCTGAAAGTTTTCTTTAAAAGATATGAATGAAATATTGTATAATATGTACAAAGTTTAGTTTAGTTTAGGAGAACCTTTACCATGCTTATTTGGCTGTACCCTTTGAACCATCAGATAACTAGACCGAGACACAAATTCGATATCTTTTGCTTACGAGGCGATTAATCCACTACTCATGTATTATTCTATGATACTATATATATTCTACAGTAATAACCGTTAAATAACTGGTTATCCGAACAAACCTCCACACAAGTATTTTTATTTACCTTCCATAAGAATTTTACTTTACATTCGAGCGTTGTGACAGATCAGTAGACCGTAGATTAGCATTTAAATATCACAGACATTCAGTTCTTTTCAACATTTAGCAATTACTTCATTGAAACGTTTCATCAGAACGACCTTGTGAAAAACAAATTCTGTTTTCATCCCAATTCTGATATCAATTTTAAGATCTGCAGGAAAAATAGGAGAGCCTATGCGGAGGGACTATGACTAGAACTCCAAATTTTTTACTTATGGCGCTACTGAGTTTCTTTTTATAAATAATGTGTTTCTCTATAAACCTTGATGATCTACTATTTGCGCTGTCTTAGGCTTTCAGAAAAACTTCATCAGAAACATCTATTTATATTGTATTATGAAAATCTTCCGATCCTACGCATGAAACATTTTCCTATTAATTAAATCTCCATATACAAGAATCGCAAACGTGATTATTAATAAAATTAAGTATTAAAATGGAATACGTTAATTGTAATCGTAAATTTTATAAAAGTAAAATCTGTACGTGAAAGATTTAGATCGGAGTTCTTTACAAAATTTAAAACGAATTGTGAAAAGTTTCATAGAGAAACAAAGAGAGGACAAATCATTGGATGGTAAGACATCGTGCGCAAAAATAAAAGGTTTATGTCGATGACGATTTATCATACCTCGTGTAGCTGAAAGTATCGTCGTTTATTATGTCGATTACGGGTGACACGATTTTTGTTCTGTTCCTCGAAACTGCCTCGAGTAAAGGTTCTAGCCAACCTGAAAATTAAAAATGTATTACAGTTGGATTACAACCGAGTTTGGGGATTCTATTCTGAATTCAAAACAGCATTTTTAGTCAAAACTAAATTTTGTTTTAGGCAGTCCAAAAACAAAAGTGTTATGCATTTAAATTAAACAAATGGTTTTTGCGAGCAGTTACAGCTTCCTTTTTTTTATAATTTTATAACTGCTCACACGGACCATTTGTTTAATTTATATACAATTCCGAGCAAAAGGATAGTCAGGAGTAATTATTTTATGTATTTAAATTGAACTTAGTCTAATTTTATCTCTATTAAATACAATTTTTTTACGTATTCTCTACAAATACATCGCGAAATCTTGCTACGAATATGACAACTGTCCTTTTGATTTACGATAATCTATAAATCTGGAAAAAGAGGATAATTGTTATAGAATAAAGTGCGCGAGAGGTGCATTACTTCCAACTCGTAGTGACTCGAAGATGTATCGTTATATTTCTATTCTCGCTATTTATTAAATCATTTATTTAACATCACTCAAATCTATAATCCGGTAGAATTCTCTGAATTTACTGAGAAAAAAATGAGTTAATAATAATGAAAAACGTTAGATAGAAACGATAAATCGTATCAAAACCAATGAATAATGTTTTTGTTTTATGATAATCTTCGAATCTTGGAAGAGACGATAATTACCTGAAGAAAAAAGTACACAAACGGAACGTTACTCTGAAATCATCGTGGGTCATAGAAATTTAAGGTAAAATAATAAGATTGACAAAAGGGGGCTCACCTACCGACCGTACATTCGCAGTGGGCATCTAGGAAGGTCAGCACTTGGCCCTGAGCTTTTTCTGCCCCCAAAAGCCGAGCATTGACCAATCCAATGCGCTTTCCAGATCGAATCACTTTTGTAGGTACGGTCAGGGCCTTAACATGGTCATCCAAAGGTTTCTTCAAGAAATCTGGGTATGTGACGTAGCAAAATAATCAGTTGGTGCGCGGTTGAAAGTTGTACAATTATTTGATGCATGTATGTACAGTATATACTAAATAATTCTACGAGTATTGAAGTACTCCTTGTAAAAATTTTTCTAGAAGCTATAAAATACCCGGAAAAAAATGTTTAGCAAACGTAATTGCAGTTTAACACTAAACCTACCTGTTACTTTCCAGGTTAAAAAAGGAGATAAAAGAAAAATGTCAATAGATTAATATATTAATCCCTATGCTACCACAAAGTCATGAAAAAGCTTAGAAAATACCCAGTCGCAAACTTCTTCAATTTCTCAAAGAGAGGACTGAAAAACTTAACGCAATTTAAATTGATCCTTTAGGTTTAGTGTTAAACCACTAGCTTTAACCCATTATTTATCATTGTTTCTTTTTTGAAATACCTATTCTTTATTAACTTCTACCTAAGCAGTGCAATTTTTAGTTTCGATTGTTGTACCTAAATGCTGTACTGACTGCTATAAAAGTTATAAACTCAATAAAAATATTTTTTCTCTAATCAGCTTACTGTAGGAAATAAATAAATTAGGGTATCTTTTAGATTTTCACTTGGCTTTGTCGTTTAATGGGTTAATAACAAAAATTCATAGATGTTTTTGCACCAACCTAGTACTTATCTATAAAGGTATGTATAAATGCCGTATAAATTTCTATAGAAAGTTTTTCAATGCCCTGTATAATATACATGTACCTCTATCACTGTCATCGTCGATCAAAATGATCTCCTCCAGCAAGTGCCTCGGTGATCTGTTTATTACACTGTAGACCGTCCTAAGAAGAGTGCTCCAAGCTTCATTGTGGAAAACAATGACGACCGAGGTCCTGGGCAAAGGCCCGAGATTTTCGTACTTCGAGATGCACCTTGATAAAACACATATGGTTTTGCATAGTGCCCATTAAGTGCCGATTGTTAAGCCTTAGCGAATGAATGCCGCCATATTCGCGACATTATAAATATTTCAAGAAAATGGTAAATGCCACTATACAAGCGACATAACATGATATCCCTACATGCATACGTCTATTCGTTTATTTCAACCCCCATTATTTTTTTGTAATTCTTACCTCAGTATCTTTTTGTATGGATATATATCTGTTCACATACTATTATTAATGAAAATTAACTATGTACTTTTTCTTGCTCTAATAATAAAGCGATTAATTTGTTAAAATTCCGTCGATCTACCGGTCATTGTTCCAGAAAAATGCGCTCGTTCGTTAAGGGTTAAAATTACAAACTGTACTTTAGAAGAACTTACGCTTTGTTGTACTTTCTACTAAATTATACTGCGTACCTTAAAGCAGCGGTATCCAAACTTTCTTGGCAGCACGAAAATATTATTTTGGACAACCAATTGGAGCCAAATGTTAGCAATGCACGCGACACTCTGGTTACTAAGTCAGGAAATTATGAGTAAAATAAATGATCATTATAAATTATTTCGAGCACTCCAGAAATCTTTTCGCGCTCTCTACTTTAAAAACCACTGTCTAAGAGTACCTTATATGTAAGATAGAGGCTTTAAAAGCAACTTATTCATTATCCTTTTGGCGGTAGGTATATATTTTTTGCTTTAGGACATTTCATATTTTATTTCTTTCTGAGATAAGTCTATATTGTTATGTAATTTACCTTCTATACCTTTCTCTCACCTACTTTATGCTTTTGTTTGACTTCACTCATGCTATTTTTCTTTTTTTATGTAATTAAAAAAAAAGAAGAAAGAAGAGCAACCGACGAGATAATAAATTAACTGGATACACACCTCTTCTTCCGAATATCAGGCAGGGATCTATTCAAAGGTATCCTGTCGCTAGCCATTATGTTGAACCGATTAATCTGGAAGAGCTGGTGCATGCGACGAAAGTCTTTTGCCGGTATTATCACAGGCTCGCCGTTTTTTCCCTCGTGAGGACGCGGATTGAACATATTCTCGTTTACGAGTTCTGAAATCAAGATCAATCTTCAATCTGATTTTTTTCACGGGTCACCATTCATCAAAAAATATAAGAATAGGTCTATGGTAATCAAAATAAAACATTTTTATATCAGAGAGAGAGAGAGAGAAGCAGAGTTCACTAAAATAACAGAGCTAACTATTTTGTTATATACATATCACCTTCTATTCTCATTTTAGCCTATGCTATTTATAAACTAACAGTAGGAATCTTTTAGTTTAATATTATATAAGTAATACATATCATTATGGTCAAAGCCCATGAAAATTGTTTTATTCTACAGCATCTATATTTCGACGTTCATTTGATCATATTTCTCTTTAGTACAATTTACTTTTTCGATATATTAAAAAAAAAGAAAGTATGAAAAGGATACAAAATTTCTTTAAGAAAGAAACGTGTTTAATTTAAATTTTCGATAAAATCATCGCGAAAAAGTTTCTCGATACCTTTAGTGATGTTTGGAGTCTTCATGGGATCTATGGAGTCACCCACGTAGTGGCCCACCACCACACGAATACCTTTGTGACCTACGTACTCCCTTTGATTCTCCGCCAACCTGAGAATCGAAGTGCCAACCCTTTGCATTACATCATACGAAGTTGAGATCGTGAACATTAAGTTAAGTCATATATATATATTGCGATCTATGCGGCTTAATAGTAGTCCTCGCAATCGAGAACTTGCCTTAAAAATGAGTAAACCACAAAATGTAATATATTCATCTTAAAAACAATCTTTGCATTTTTTATTCGGTGAGATGCGAATTATAAAACTATTTTGTGAGTTAACCCTTTCCAGCTCAATGGTGCCATTTGGCATCATCCGCATAATCCGCTTCTACTAGTCAAAAACCTCTAAATTGTTTATCTTAAAAATTTAATTTTCTTACTAAAAAATAATAATTTAGGCTGGAAAGGGTTAATAATGCCGATGGGCACTATGTCTCTACTGACAAGACCGATGGTGGTTATGGATGACCACAGTGGCGATCTACGTGTTAAACACGGGTCATTCACCTGGAGGAAGCATAATCTTCTCGTCGATCGTCGGCACCATTTTTCGTCCAAAGCAGAAGAAGAATTAGAAGGAGGCAAGCCGAGGAGAGGACCGAGCAGAGCCTGCAATTTCTTCTCGATCTTGGCCACATAGCTTTCTTTACCGAAATCTTCTCGATCTTGACCACATCACTTTGTCTAGCAAAGCATCATTCCGGACGTTTTCGATTTCCTTCCCTTATCTCTTCGGTCCAACCCGAATTCTCCGATTTATCGCGGAACTCGAGGACCTTTTATATCACGGGTCATCGCAACCACGAAATTCACTACCGGCATCAACAATATATTTGGGTGTCTTCGAAATATCTTAATGAGAAATCCGGGGAATTTGTAATGATTTCATTGATATCATTATAACTGGAAAGTGCTTTGAAGAACGTCAATATAGTAGTAAATACTGATACCCAAGAAAGCTTTGCAAGTGCGTGGACATCAAGACGATTGAGAATATTGGATTTCGTGGCATTAGCTTACCTCATAATAAAAATGCTAGGAAAGACATTGCTAGAACTTTTTGTTCTGCTGACATGATTGAAAAACGTTATTCTGTATATGTTTAAACTAGTTTGAAATAAATATTCGAGAAGAATTTGCGACAGTTCTTTGCCTATCGATATGATTGGAGGATGTTGACTTGTATATCTTCAGAATATGTACCTTGAAATTAAAACCCAAAAAAATTACAATAATTTCGTGGTTGTCAACACGATCAGTACCGGCGACTTGTCACGTTCTTCGACACATACCACGCAAACAGAATAGTTCGCACCTCCTGTTACGGTCTCAAGCGCGACACTCGATCGGCCTTCGCTCACTGCAATCTTAAAATCCACGGCTTTCACTTTCGGTTTCAATACACATTACGAACACGATTAACTAACAAATTCGTCTTCAGGGTAATTTTGCATGTCTTTTTTTTCTAACGAAATTATGGAGAATTTTTGACGCTATGTGCATTTCTTAATTTTATAGGCACTCAATAAATGTGGAACTTCACACAAGAGACGCTTAAAATCTAAAGGTTTTCGGTGATAAAATTGTAGAGAATTTTCCAAAGAAGATCAAGTTTTCGGTTTCAAGCGACACTAGAGTCGAAACTTTTGAGTAAAATCGGTAAGCAGTTTTCTTTTCACAATTACATTGCATAGATTTACAATTGTAAAAATATGGAGTTCTGATGTTCACGCGTACTTTTCGATTTAGTAGGAAATTGATGATCGCAATTATCGACAGGAAGAACCTCAAAAATCCAAAGCTTGTCCTTTCGTTTTCAATCCACACTGCAGTTTAAGTTATCGAATATAACTAACAAAAAGTTTCCTTTCCACAATCATTCTGCACGATTTTTTAATAGCGATATTATAGAGAATTTTAGGTATAGTATTTTCAATTTTGTAAGCACTTGATTATTGTTATGATTAAGGAATAAAGGAAACTTCATTTTCACCTCTAGTCAACTACATCTTGACTCAAATGCTCCGGTAAAACCAACAAGTTGTTTTTTTATCACGATCACTTTGCTTCTTACAAATTCAATAACAAAACCATGGCAAGTGTTAGGTCGTCGCCGTGTAGTTTTCAGTTCCTTGAACACACAATTATGGCAATAATTGGGAAAGACGTGACGCTCCTTCATTCGCCACGTCCACCTCGCGCTGATGCAAGAACCGGAATGAGCTCCTCGACCGGCAGACCGGATGGAGAAACCAGGATTGGATCGAGAAGAATATGGGCCTGGGCCCCAACCGAAGGCCCCACAATAATAATAGCATCGAAACATTTCTTCGATTCTCCTGACTTGTCGAGTGTACGAGAATAAAGAGAGTGTCCGATAAATCATTGTCTACGCTTAAACAATGATAACTTCTTTATTTGCGAACCGAATCTATTAAAATGTATGCTATTACACGTGCCTTCTTTGTGCTCTTGTCTCACATCATTTATATCTCCATGTGTACTTCTGGATTATTGAAGAATACACGTACTTATGCGAACTAACGGATTCGTCGATTTCAATATATTCCATGGTTATATTCCACAATACACATATATTCCACAATATTGTTGAGCGAAAATTGTTACGTGTAATTCTTCAAAGTTCCTTGACTTCCTTTGGAACGACTTCTTCTTGGCACACCTCTAGAGTCAGTGTATCGACCTGAGTAGCGAACATATAACTCATATAAACATTTAGGGAATGTAAGGGGGTACATCACTCTGCATAAACTGATCGTTTAAAAGTAGGTAGTCAGTTACCATGCACCCTGTATATAAATTGTGTTAAAATAAATAAGGAATATTGCAGGGACAGTCTAGATACACTAATGTTTTTTAGAAATCGATTGAAAACAATTGACTTTGTTTCCGGATTGTAGCAGATTTTTTATTTGCTACATTTCAATAGAGAAATGTATTTTATTCAACTAAATCATCATCTGAACAATGATTATAAAATAAGAATCGTCATCATCGTAGCCAAAATATCAACAAATTTAAATATGTTCATCTTTTTTTCGTATACGTAATTGACAAAAAAGGGGAAATATTTTCAAGAGTTTGAAGAGGGTATGCAGTAGGATTGGACGTCACGCCTCGACTGACACCCTGGAGGCGATGCTAACACTTACAAGCGCTAGTATAGCTGGTACATTTATAGAAAAATAACAATCTCTTTTTACGCATGCTGAAACATATTTATTTCGACACGTACTTTTCTTCATACATTAATCCTATAAAAATAGTTTTCTAAGAAACTAAATCATTACCTAGCAATGTATATAAATATCTGAAATAAAAATTATTCCCACTAAATATACAAAATTTCATGCTCCTTTATCCCCCGATTCAATAAAAATGTGAATTCTTCCAAACGTTCGAAGGAGGAAAAATGCTAAAATTATTATGTAATCAATGAATTTATTAGGATAATTCAAATCAGAATTGTTCTTATCGTTCGAAAACACTCTTGCGTGTAAAGTAAATGTATATTTATATACATTTTTTATCCACGTGTTAACTCAGTAAAAAGATAATGATTTTTTTTTATCCTCGGAAATACCCCCTTTTTTTTAATGCGTACGGCTCGGCCGTCGCGCATCGACTAACGTCGTTGCAGTCGGTATTGCCGCTTATAGCCGCTGACATAGAGAGCAGCACCCGTCCTTTACATGTAGATCGCCACGTTGGAAGAGCTGACGGGTGTCGTGCAGTTTATTTGACGTTACCTGAACCCTGTCCACTGATTTCACCCCCCGCGAGCAACGACTGGACACTTAAGGTGAGATTTATACCCGTGGGGCATCGAGAAACTCAATGATAAGAACGATAAAAAAAGCACCAGCAGCAATCGAGTGATCGGCTCATGCTCCACCTCACTTTTTCTCTCTCTCTATATCTCTTTCTTGCCACTGCATTCTGAGAGTTTGAGTACAACCTCTGAAGTGCCAGGAGATACCTACATTCGTCCAAGCCTCATTTTTTTCAATAAAATCAATCTCTTCATTTTTTCTTTACCGATGATAAGGATTTGACACAGATTTTCCTTGGAAACAGCGCAACGGAATCTCAGATCTATACATTGTGGAGGTAACATAGCGTGTATTTGACCTTAAGGATGAAGGTAAAGGAGCTACTGAAGACGGTCAATGTGGCATGGTCGCCGCCGGCGCAGCACCCTGTGCTGCTCGCGGCTGGCACTGCTGCCCAGCAGCTGGATGCCAGTTTCAACACATCTGCCAGTTTGGATCTGTACTCCTTGAACCTGCAGCAGCCAGGATATGATATGGAGTTAAAAGCCAGTGTTTCCAGCGATCACAGGTTTTACTTGATTCATTGTACTTTTTTTGTAGGATTTTAGTAAGGTTATCGAATGATTGACTATATATGCGTACACGTGTTGACTTAAGATGACTAAAAATTATTATATATTCTTTAATTTTATCTTTGAACATTGAAAGTGTATATTAATATATAGTACACTTAAGCAATATGACTTTATAGGTCACAAAGGAAAAGATTAAATTGTATTCACATTTTTTAAGTATATAAATGTTCTTTCAATTAGCTTTAATGTCTTTTCTTGTGAAATTGCAAACTCTCTGAGATTTCTCATCTCTATTTTTGAAAAATGACATAATCTCACAAGTATAACTACAACTTTGTTTGGATTTATGGTACATTCATATAACTGCCTTGTTCTTCTGCCAGGTTTCACAAGATAATATGGGGTTCGTATGGTAACAATCCGGCAGGTATAATTGTTGGTGGGTGCGACTATGGCACAATAAAAATTTACTCTGCATCCAAGCTCTTGTCCAACGATAGCAGTTGCCTACTCAGCAGTCCAGACAGGCACACTGGCCCAGTCAGGGCAATGGACTTTAATCCTTTTCAAGGAAACCTCTTGGCGTCTGGTGCTACAGAAAGTGAAATTTATATATGGGACATAGTGAACACTAATGCACCAATGACACCCGGTTCCAAGAGCCAGCCTCAGGATGATGTTCAACACATTGCGTGGAACAAGCAAGGTTGTTATCCGTATAACAAAAGTATATAGAGATATAGGAATGTTATTAAGAAAATCATAAGGGTACATAGATTATCCTGTTGTATTATCCATGGAAAGTGTATAATGTTTATAGAGAGGTTATGAGTGAAATTGTAACAGTTTATAATAAGCTCATGTAGAATGTTAGAAATTACCGATATTTTTTCTTGCAGTGCAGCACATTCTAGCTTCGACTTTCTCTCAACGTTGCGTTATATGGGATCTGAGAAAGAATGAACCCATAATCAAGCTAACCGATGCTAACTCCAAGGTCCGCTGGAAAGTTGTACAGTGGCACCCAGACGTAGCAACACAGCTTTGCCTTGCCTCTGAGGACGATCAAGCACCTTTTGTAGAGCTCTGGGATCTGAGATTTGCCACTTCACCGCTGAAAACCCTGCAGAACCATCAACGTGGTGTTCTCTCTATCGCATGGAATACGCATGATCCTGACCTGCTACTAAGCTGCGCCAAGGATAACAGGATACTCTGCTGGAATCCGAACTCGGACGCTCCTGTATGCAGCCTTGGTTACCTAACATTCCAAACTGGCAATTCCAGTGCGACTGACGTTGACTCCCTCTTCAGAATGGCGAGGTGATCTGTGAATTAGCGCAGACCAACCAGTGGAATTTTGACGTCTCCTGGTGCCCGAGGAATCCAGGCCTGGTTGTGGGTACTAGCTTTGATGGACATGCAGTGGTCTACTCGCTGCTAGGAGGACACCAGCAACAAGCAACTGAAACGTCCAACAAAATAGTAGATTCTTTCCCTGGGATGGATCCCTTCACCCAGGCACCACCAGCAGTCCAATCGGAGTCTGCACCTGTTCTAACCAAGGCACCAAAGTGGCTCAAAAGACCCTTTGGAGCATCCTTCGGGGTGAGTATAAAAGAGATTGCCATATAGAAATTGACATTGACAGAAAGTCAGTACCAAAAATATAAAACATAGGAAAAGTTGATTGTAAAAATACGAGATAAACAAAAAAGTCAATACCAAGAATTAAAGAAAAAAAATTTCTGAAAAACAAGTGTTTTAAAGATTCCCAATCTTTTATACTTATAGTTCGGCGGCAAGTTAATAATTTTCGAAAACGAGTCAGCGGATCCAAACGTATCCACTAGTCCATGCAGGAAGGTGATAATTTCCCAAGTGGTCACACAGCCGGACGTCGTTCGGCGTTCTGAGGAGCTTGAAGAGACACTCAAAACAGAGCGATATCTCGATTACTGTATAAAAAAAGCAGAGATGGCAGCGGACGAGCACGGTAAAAAGATCTGGAATTGTGTGGCCGCTTATTTCGGAGAAAGCCTTACCAAAGATGTGCTGAGGCTACTCGATTATAACGTGGACGCAATGAACGAGAAACTGAGCCAGTTTGTTGTTGAGGAAGAAATCAGTACCATCACAGAGGGTGTGGACAATCTGAATAATGTAAGTAAGATTTATTTTGATTGGACGTAGAATGTTGCATTGGGAGGAAAGTTCTCTGTAGTTTGTTTTGTAGCGCAATGCTACGTGTATATGATATAAGATAGTACATTATAACATTTTTACCTAATATATATAGAGATAGAATACTGTACGTAGCTTGACAAGTATATATCGAGTTACGTTACATATTATAATTAATTTACCATCCATGCATTTACACAGTTAAGTATCACGTTATAATCATAATACCTACTATGACATGCACACACATAGACATGTACACAAAATCCGTTGGTTTATGCACACCTCAATAACTTATCACGTACAGAGCAAGTTCAGTAACTAGCTAGCTTACAAAAAGTAAATAGCTTACAAAGTGTAGAACAAAGTAGCATACTACAATTAACATGTAAATTAATATATTTGCAGGTTGTAAACGGTAATGTAGTGGATGGAACGGCAGCATTCGACGCTATAGCCGCTCAGGAACAATTCAATAAATCAAACGAGGCAAAGCAGGAACAGAGCACCTTCCGAATAAACACGTCAGATGGTACCAGATATTTAAAACAATAATTTAGCAACGTCTAACCAAGGACGCTTTGCCCATGGTCCCTCATCAATTTCAGCCGAGTTCAGCAAAGTAATAGATCTGCGTCTACAAGCGTAACCGTAATTATAGATGTAGGTAATTGACTAGTCGTGAGAAGAATGCGCGAACAATTTGACAAAATCGTGTAACCTGATATGTATCCTACCACCGACTGGATATTTACGATTGTGATTACGGTCACGCATATCGTAGATATAGACCCACTACTCTGCTCGATCTCATCGAAATCGGCGAAAGAGCATAGGTTTCCAGTTATAAGCTCGTGTGGGGATGTAAATATTACCGACAATTTTCCATTTCAGACGAGGATGGGCTAATCAGCCAAGCGATCCTCTTGGGTAACATCGAAGCCGCTGTTTCTCTGTGCTTTGCCGGCAAAAGGTACGCAGACGCGGTGATACTTTCGATGGCTGCTGGGCCTGACTTGCTAGCACGTACCCAGTACAGATACTTTTCAGAGCGGACGGGGGCGTTAAATTCCCTCATTAATTCGTTAGTTAGTGAAAATTGGGCTGAGCTTGTTAAAAACAGTGATATTTCCTGCTGGAGAGAGGTACTCTTAGGGATATTCACCCATGCCAGCGCGCAAGAGCGACCAGTACTCTGCGGTACGCATCTATCTATTACAACGGATCATAGATCAGTGGTTTTCAACCCTCGATGTACGAGTAAACCTTTGATATACGATTATTTCATATGAACAAGTATAGATTTCTCTAGTATAATATAGAAAGATTACTAGCTATTTATGTATAGAATTGATTGATGTATGGTAACTAAACCACTTCTTATTCATATGAAATGTTAGCTAACGCATTATAGCTGACTTATTAGCCATTTATATGTAGAAAAATTATCGCAAATCTCGCACGCGCGTACGCGTGCACACACACGCACGCATAATTTCGCTCTACTTCAGTTGAAAACCACTGCCGTATACGTACACTACAGCATATAAATGTTAGAATGTCCACGGGCAAAACCTTGCGATTTAAATGGTTGCAATTACTATTTTTCAGAGATCTCATTTTTAATATTTTTCATGAACACAATGATGCTGATGTTAAAATTTCAATTTTTTGTGAGAAACTCATAGGTTCATAAACTCTTATTTACAAGATGTTTCTGATTAATAATACCAAAGTAAAAGAGGTAGAAAGGTCGTTGAAAAGGGTATTTCAGAATAAGTAACTTGTAGTCGAAGATACTTTTCAAAGCCTCCAGATGATCTTGAATTTCTAAACGAGGCATACTGCAATAAGTGTAAACATTGTTTCCCTAATCTTCTATTTTTCATCAAACATAATGTAATATAATAATACTTCTAGAAACTGTACAAATTAGTAAATACTGATTACATTATACAGCAGAGAGGGATGCATATAGTACAGCAATGAAGTTTCAGTATTTTACAACTGAAAATCCTCACTACAGATTTCGAGTGTTGAACACCTAGTTTATTTTCTACAAACTGTTCTTGTTTTGATACCATAAATCGGAAATATCTTGTATAACCTCCATAAAGAACTAAATAAAGAAACCATTGGGCGTCTTAACACTTATAAATACAATATAAAATCTATAAGAAAAAAAAGTCGAGTAATGAATATTCAATGCTTCGCAGATATCCTGGGCGATCGCTTGGCATCCTGTGATGATGTTTTGCTCAGAAGGCAGTCACAGATTTGCTATGTTTGCTCTGGAAATTTGAGCAAAATTATCGGATCCTCTGAAGGCGAAATACAAGAAGTCGTGGAGCTTGTTACGCTAATGCGGCGTGCATTGGAATTACATGGTGTAGGAGAGCAGCAAGCAGAAGGCAAAATCGCGACCATTTTGACTAGATATGCAGAGATTTTGGCTGCAGAAGGAAATCTAGAATCTGCTCTTAGTTACCTAGGTGAGAGCCAAGACCAGCAACTCGGCACGCTCAAGGAACGGCTTTGCAGGGCACTGGGATACATCCAAGACGCGCCTCGATCCAAAGTTACACCCGTGCAGAATTACAATGGCAGACCTTCACAGAATGTTCGAACCGGATTCAATCCTGCACAGAATGTTCAAACCGGATTTAACCCTGCACAATCTGGATTCAATCCTGCGCAGGGTCTTCAACCAGGATTCAATTCTGCACAGAATATTCAGTCTGGATACAATACTGCACAGAATTTGCATGCAGGATTCAATACAGCACAAAATCTTCAGACTGGATTTAGTTCTGGGCAGAATCTTCAAACTGGGTTCAATGCAACACAACAAAGTGGCTTCAACTCTCCACAGAGCATACAAAGCGGCTTCAATCCTTCCCAGAGTATGCAAAGTGGTTTTAATGCGACACAGAATATACATAGTGGCCCAAACCCTCCACAGAATTTGCAAAGTGGTTTTAGCCCTGCACAGATGAACTCAAGTGCTGTGCAGAAGCCTGTGCAAACGTGGAATGTGGCACCAACGAAACAATCGCTTGGTTCCGGGCCGCTGGGCCAATTTGGTACTGCCCAAGCATACCCGGGTTCGTATGACCAGTACCAACATCAAACACCGCCTCCACCATTGCCAGGTTCCGCCTCAGCCACTGTAGGTTCAAGACCACCTAGTGTTGGCCCTCAAGCAAGATCCAAGTACCTCATTGATCCCTCGGTCAAATCAAGCCCCACCTATAACCCCAGCTTTAACCAGTATGGCACCCAACAAGTGCCCAGCTATCAGGTGCCTCCTCCCAACCTCTACGAACCTCAAAACTATGGCGGCAAGGAGTCGAAGGGATACAAACCTACGCTTCAAGGACCCACTCAGGTCTATAATCCTATAAGGTCGCAACCTACAGCTCAAGGATACGGTGCGGAAAGCTCATATCAACCACCGATGCAACCCTCGGGATGGAATGATCCACCGATTGGCAAGAGCTCCAGGCTTCAGGTAAGCCTTGTTCTTTTTAGAAAACTGTGGCACCATCACTAAAAAAGGATGGTGCAAAGATAAAACTGAATTACTCTTAAATGAATTTAATTATCGTAACGGTAATGGGGCGAAAAGACAGGAAAACATAACTTTCACGCAAGATGTTTCTTTCGAAGTGCATACTTGCATAACCTCGGATATATCGGTATCTTGTACGCACAACGCGCCACACCCTTCCTATAGCTGTTTCTTTTTACGCGATCCATTTTTAATCTTTTTTTCTCACGTTCAGAAAGTTAGTGACTGGTTTTTATTGAACTCGAAAAAATTAAGAGAGGGGCTATCAGCATTGAGTTGTAATTGGATATGCCGGGACAATGCTCGATAGTTCTAGTGTTATGATCCTGTGGGTTTAGGGTAATCACGATGTATCTATTCGAACGATGTAGCCGGTACTGGCGTTGTACGCGAAAAACGAAATCTCTGCGGAGCACGCCGGCACCAGGAAGTGGAGGGCGAAGCATTCCAAGGAAGTGAAGGTACTCCGATTTACGAGAGTGCTCCCCTTAGCAATGGTGGACCAAAAATGAAACTTGTAATTTTTTATGCCATGTTTTTTGATTCGTGAATTTTCATTGAAACTTTTCCGAAATCGATAATAAAATAATGTGAAATGATAATAATAATAATGTAAAGAATAGAACAGATTTCAATTACACGAAGGGGAGCATCAGAAATAGTACTGATAGGTTCGCAATTTATAAACCGTATACTTTTCTACACATACGTTTGATTAAAATGTAATATGATCAATAGCAGATCATGGTTATTTAAATTTGATCCTATCCAATTTGAAAATAGTCAAAAACAAGTAAATTGAGCTAATATAAAGGGAGGTCTCATAATAATATTACATTGAAGACCTTTTAAATATTTGATCTACCATTGCTCCTTGGATTGTGCCTGTAACACCTGTAATTTATAATTGTGATCTTCGATTAACAGAGTGTCTTACTCCGCTTTTCTCAGTCTTGCTTGCGATGTCCTATTTTCTATCGTCTACGACAGAGATGAGATACTTTGTTTTCTTGTTTGTTTGCCATTTCATTTCCGGTATTCAACCATCTTAATCCTCCACCCTCGGATGTACTGGTAAATCCTGTTATAATTCTAAATGACTTTTAAGCAATGTTCCATTTTCAGATTTTGCTTCCAATCAGAAATCGTTTCCTTTCCCTAGATGTATTGATCATTGTACATAAATCTATGAACAATTGTATAAATTTCTGATAGTCTCCTTTCACTTATACAGTTACGTAAGAAATAACAATACAGTATATTTGAATGAGAAAATCTAAAAGGCATTTGAATTATAGCAGTTTAAGTGGATTTAAAAAAAAAAAGAACAGAAATATCTGGAGGAAACAAACAAAAATCTCAGAATTTCTGTTTACAAGATCATACCTTTATGCGCTACACTTTGTAGTTCACTCATTTCATCTTCTTTTAGCCCAAGAATGAATTTCAGACTCAAAATCCCATCCTTCACCCACTAAGAAGTGGCCCGCAGCAAGCCGAAACAAACGTGAGTACATATTCTAATTCCCATTTCTTGTGGTACAAGGCACAAAAACATCTATTACAGCTTCTATAAATAGCCTACATGGTTCTTATGGTCCAATTCTACAATTGATTATCGGTGCAGATATGTAGAATATGTGGATTTTCAAAGATGAAGTCAAAATCAATATAAATAAGTTTCAAGAATATACCTGTACCCATCATAGGCTGTAAAATCACTTATAAGAGCTGTCATAAAATGTATTTACACCCTATACATTCAAATACATTTCTATTATTGTTCATTTTTAATTCAAATTATTTGACGAACAATATCTTTCTACTATGGGACACAAACGAGAATTCACAGAAAAGTTTGATCGGAGAGCCTGAATGGTTTATTTGGTAGAGTAGTCGTCCAAAAAGCAAAAGATCTTGGGTTTGATATCCGGTTTAATTAACCAATGGTCCAAATTTTTTCTATGGATCTTAGAATACACATAAATGAAAAATGATGCTGATTTCTAAACAAAATAATGAATTCTATTGGACAAGTAGTTTTTGTGTCACACACTGTGTATTTATGTGCGTGTACATTTAATAATAAAATATAAAAATGACTATACTTGGTTATATTCAAACTCATTCAACAGAATATATAACTACACCAAAAACTTTTAAGCATTTTACACATTTAAAAGTTTCAATTTGGAACTGTGCAGGATAGCGTTTATCCGGACCAACAGGTGCCATATGGTGTCCAACAGTATGGTCAGGGTCTTCAAAACCCGGGGCTCCAATATGAGAAACCGGTGGAACCATTGGGCATGGTCGAGCCAGAGGAAAGGCCCAAGTTGCCTATTCCTGAGCAGCATCTGCACCTCAAGACAGTATTTGATGAACTAAGGAGCCAGTGTTACGAGAATGCCAATAATCCAGTAAGCATGTTACTTGATTCACTATCGATATAAAAATTACTCTATTGATCGGTTATACTACTAAATCTGAATTACCGTGTACTTTAGTTTCGCTACAAAAAACATGCTTGTTATAATGCACTCGTATTATTACTGTCACGATATACATTATTTATTTTCCCTATCAGTGTAACGAAACATAATTTACCCTGCTTATTCTACAGCAAACCAAACGTAAAATAGAAGACGTATCGAGAAAGTTGGAAACTCTTTATGACTGCTTGAGAGAAAATAAGTTATCCCAGAATACTCTTCAAGGCTTACACCAGATATCGCAGATGATCCAAACTGGGAATTACACTGGTGGACTTGATCTTCATACGCAGCTGGTGTCTGGACCAGACTTCAGTCAAATATCCTCATTCATGCCTGGAATCAAGGTGCTGCTACTTAGCGCCCTGCAGCTTAATGTCTACATCAGATAAAGACATATGATATTCCTTGAGCAACATGAATGGCATACCAGTCCCATGGAACGTGGTTTACTATGACACGAAGGATATGTGTATATGTATATGTATATGAATATGGATATGTATACATAGAGGAAATAAGCTAGCTGTACCGAGCTAGTTCTATATGTATATCGAATTAATAAGCTAGCTATCGTATGCTAAGTAAATCTATATATATATAGAGCTAGTAAGCTAGGTATATTACGATGGCTATAGTAATGTTAATATATTAAAAAAAAGAAATTTATATATTTCAATTTCTTTTTTTTAACACCTTAACACTGCCGCCGAAAAAAAGAATTCCAAAACAACCAGAAAATGTATATCCCTTGCTGGAGAAATAAAAGTTTACGAATAGGCTAAGATCCGGATATGTATATACGCAGAATGAAAGTTTGCCTTGTGACGGAAATTAGTGTGCACGACTGATCTGCCTACTGTTAATCGTTCTTGTGTAAGACCTACTTGTCTGTTTATTACATTTATACGGGGCTATGCACCGCGTGAAAAGAATTAATAAACTTTATTTCTTCTGTAACGTCCAACGTATTGATGATTTTCCTATATGTATATATACCACGTGACTTTATATTCTTCTAAGAAAAAAAAAAACCTGTCCAATAAACTATGAAATCATTTTTCACCTTTATAATAAATTTCAACAGTTAATAGTCAATGAGCTTTATTTTTTTAATAATAAAAAGATATCAATGCCCTGTATATATATGAAGTTCATTGAATGATAAGGCTATGTAGGATCGCTGCTTTCTCGTTCACAATAAACTTTTGGAGGAGTTCATCCAAAGGCTCAACACCATCCCTAGCTGCTTGCCGCCTCATCGCCTGTTTTACTTCCTCCCGCACTCCCTTGTCGGCGCCGCGAGTCGCGATCCGCCGATCTGTGAGAAAAAAAATCGTATCTTTTTTTTGCCAAGTGGCTTTGTAAATATATATAAATTAAAAGACGTTTTGAAAATTCATTTCCTCATGTACATTTTTCAATGTTTTTTTTTGACCGCATAGAGATAAAATAAATAATGCCTGTATGTGTTTGTACGCATCTATATACATATTTATTGCTTTTTATATGTATATGAAATTTGAAATGATATAATTCATATATTATTTAAAATTGTATGTAACAAGCAATTTCAAAGAGTTTCTTGGACCACAAACCTTGTTGGACATAAAAATTGTCATAGTGTATGCAACAATCACTTCAGTCTGAAAATGTGTTATAAAAAATCTTTTAGACTGCAATAAGCTAAATTTAAAGATTAAACAAGACTAAAAAAAAGTATTTATTATATTTTTTTTAAATGCAGAGGATTAGGAAACTATAAATGACATCTCGAAAGGTCCATACTTTGTAAAACACCAGGACCAGTGGCAATGTCCAAGGACACACCACCACCATGCTCCGTCCAGAGGTATGTTAACTCTTCCAGAATGTCTACACATATCACATAAGCCTGGAAGAGAGGATAGGCGAAGCTCCCACGGTTTATGATTCTCTCTGTGATACTGGACAAGACACTGGCTTCCTGTGGCCAATCGATCTGCATTAGTACGAGTGCATGCCCTATCGCCAGGTCGCCTACTGCTCCAGGAAGGGAGAAGTTCTCCTAGAAAAACGAATCACATGGCATTTGATGTACTCCTCCAATAAATTCTCTTCCGATAATTATAAATATATATTTTAACACTAAATTTCATGTGCTTCACATAATGAACATAAATGATACATTACCTTTATAGCCAGCAGCAGTAACCTACAGCAATATTGTATAACCGAGAAGCGTGAGAGTGTCAGGTAATGGAGATGCCTCATACCAGGAACAGTTAGGTTGCGAGACACATTTCCATTAGTAGTGGGCAGTGCGCTAACTACTAGAACTATGTACTCCAACATACCCTATAAAGGATGGTGCTGTAGTCAAATGAAGAATTTACCCACCTCTAATAGAGTTTTTTAATACTACATTTACGTCAACTACACGCATCACTATGTTTCCTTTTTTCTGTGTTCTTTTTAATTCTTCGCAGTCTATATAACTTTTATCATTTCGTTCCTGTTGTTCTGCACTATGTTCACAGTTTCGCACTAGACTATCCATGCTAATTTCCCCAACTTTTAATCTGCTTGCCATTTGTGACTTCAAGAAATATTAATAACTTCATGAACACGATACATGTAATGATATTAAATAAAATTTGAACGATTAAAAAAATAATTTCTATTGTCTACAACTTAGAATTTTTCATAGTAGGTTATCGTTTATAACATTTATTATCATGCAATTGTGGTGTTCTTTCATAGATTCCGTATAGATAAGACATTTCTCTCCTTCCAGCAGAAATTTTCTGATTAGAACATGTTGCACAATCTTTTCTAAAAAAAAGAGGCGGCATGAAAAATTCTGTTGTTATCCCAAGATATTTTGGAAACCATTAAACAACATTTTTCAAATGTCATGACCAAGTAACAATACCAGCAGGGATATATGACATGTTAAAGCAAAACACTGTTAAGTTGCACTTTACATAGAGCCTGCTAATACAAAATGCACTCTTGAACCGTACTCAACATAAGATTAGTAAAACAAAATATGCTGTTGAGTCACACATGATATACAACTGCAAAGAGTTACAAAGATAAAAAATTAGTATCCTTATTCTGTGTAAAGGATAAAGAAAGAAAATAAAAGAACGAGATACCTTTAAGTCCTTTAGAAAGAAACAGGTGCTGGCTAGACGTAGGTGTGCTGATAAGCATGTGCCTTCCTGCGGCAATCTGGCAAGCACTTCATGATGTAAACCTTTGTACATTGCCAGATCTGTGAGGAATGGATTGAGCCAGGCATCCAACCTAAGCTGCTGATTCAGCTTTGCCATTTCCCTTTGGAGGTAATCGCTTGCGTGTAGCAGATCCCAGAGCTTGACGGCTAGTGCCAGACCATTTCCACTGTAATCACCATCACTGGTGACCACCACACCACCATTGTCCTCCCTCTTACGCTTCTTCAGCTTTGGTTCTTCAGACAAACCGTGAAATAGAGATGAAAAATAACAGTTCAGAGCAATGGTTTTCAAATACATGGAGTCAAATACAGTGAAAGTTCCATAATTATAACTATCAAAGCTTGCTCATAAATATTACAGTATGGCTTTACGGTTCTTAATACAATCATATAATTTTATTAGTAGTTATCTTAAATTTTATTTAAGATACTGATGAGATTTTTTTCACTAAAATGAGACTAAACATTAAATAAATATGACCACATTAACTTATTTAATATCTATTCTAAAACTAAATTTATTTTATTATTGCTGCGATTACATTATAAAGATCGATTTTTTTAATATATTATAACTTTTTTGTAACGTTTGTTAAACCAGAATATTTAATTTTTATTCTATACATTTCTAATTTTATGCCTTCACTACGAGCAATTCATTTTTTGCCAAATCAATCTTGCTTGATTAGGATGGTTTCTAAATGTTATGATTGCCTTCCCTCAGGTTTAGCAAGCTCTTTTATTGGTAGGCCTCTTTGTTTCGCACAATACAAAAGCAAGATGCACGTGTAGCAAACGGTGTCTCCTGTCTCATGATTGTAGCAAATGATGTCAGTACTCAGTGACAATTATGAAATAATTATTACACGTGATGGTTCAAAAAAATGTGTACAGGTTTTAATAGATATATGGATATACAGAACATATTTTTATTAAACTCTATACAGCACCATAGCCATTTGTCACAAATGTCATGCGCTATCTAGGATTTTATGATTGTAACAAATTTTTGTTGCAAGAAAACGTGCGAAATTGTTAGAAAATTTGAGAATTCAACTTTACCTGATTTTAAACATCCATCCTCTACTACTGTAAAACATTATTTAACTATAAAGATACACATACCTACACTGGATAGGACTTGCTCTCCAAATGCTTCCACCAGACAGTAAGCACCTTCTTCTCCATCAATTAATGCAGCATGCTCATTCAGTATCCTGAGGAGCACCACCACCGCGCATATCAACAACTGCCTAACTGTTAGCTCCTCACATAGAGCAGAGCCATGCACCATTGTATATTGCTGCAGTCTGTCACAATAAGCCTCTCTGCTCCATGGTAATGCAAAGAGGTTACCAAGCTCCCAGCCAAGTTTTTTTCCAATCGCCTCCACTACCTGAAAGAGCCTATCCCATGGCTGTTGGATCTGAGCATCCTGTGGCTGCTGGATGTAGGCGAGGTAAAACTCAACTGCCTTGCAAAGCAAGCGTAGACTGAGACGTGGGTTCAGCTCCACTGGTGCTGAACCAAGCAGAGGCAGTGCATCGCACGCTAACAATCTTCTGAACCCATTCACAGCACGTCCAGGATGACTGTGCTTCTCTGCAGTCAGCAAGGTTTCCACAAGGCGCGGCTGAAAGTATCGCTGGTGTACGGTCCTGATTTTTTAAATTCCTAATGCTTAGTGCCTGAGAACGCCTCTAAGTGCCTGAGAAGTATAGCTGGCCTTAGGAATGCAAACGGTAAGAGTCCTTAAGAACCATTTTAGGAAATACTTACGCCATGTGTAGCAACGGTCTGTGGAAATCGACGAAGAAGCAAGAGAAGAAGTTTGCAGTGCTCCATGGTGTCTTCGCTATGATCCGCTGTCATGACCAACAATCGGTGCTGCAGCTCCTGTGGTACATGCTGGAACATTTGACATAGGAACTCGGCGTCATGGTCACACTGCTCCGAACGCAAGCAAGCGGTAACTGTCTCGATTTCCTTCCATATATCGCGATCATCCGGAAAGTTCTGGAAGCTGTTGCTGATGTCAGAATTTTGTTGTTATGGCACACTAGAAGTACTTACATCTCACTAAAACACTTTGCCGCTTCCTTGACGTTCCTTGAAAGCTTCTCGATCCTATATGCCTCAAACTGGGAATCGGAGTGGTGTCATTTCTGAGTGTATGGGTCTAATATTAAGATTTTTTTGACAGATGACTCAATTCCACATTACAATGAATATCATTGTTTGTTATGGATAAGGCAATAGTTTATGAAGACAATATCACAAGTAACAAACATGCCATAATTTTCTGATAAAGTTTTCAGGATCATATTGAATAATTCCAATATTATATGCAAATAGATTATGACAAATCCAATAGTAGATAGAGGTTAAAAATTTGTAATTAAAAGGGCATTTAATTTTGCTGTAAAATCTTCATCTTGGAGATATATTTGTTCAATTGCAATATACAAATTTGTAAGTTGCAAGAATTGAACTGCAATAAGTTTATAAAAAAACCATGATATTTATATTTTACTCGTATTATTTTTAAATATACAAACAGCATATCTTAATGAAATTATAATGATTTTTAGCATTATGCTATAATAAAGTCATAGTCTATTAACCTTTTGTCAGGGCCAATGTATAGATTAGAAATAAGGCACAGTGTGTGAAATATGCTACTTCTAGGAAAATATGTTTCTTTCTGGATATAGCCAAATACTTATTATCCTATATCTTCAGCAATAACGAGTAAACTCATAAGGCTACTTCATATAAGAAAAAGGCAACAATGAATAAACAAATTATGAAATAATACTTTGAAGTTACCGAACGTTTCTACACTCATGCCGAAGGGTAATGACACAATATACGTAACAATGTGATTGCAAAATCAATTGCTCCTAATGAAAGATTAAACGAACGAAGAAAATATCAGAATATGTACTAATTTAAGAAACTAACCTGTACTTTGGCGCTGTGTGGAAAAAGAGACCTGGCGGTTATCAACCAGGATTTAGCGGCATAAATATCAACCGGCAATGCTTCTTTTGCCCTCATTATGAGGTAGTCTTCTTTAGACAGCTGATTGTCTGTAGGGGAAGTCTTTTCCAGCATCATTGACCAGAATATGTCCTCAAGTATGAAAAACTAATTTCGCGTCCTTCGATCTGTACACGAATCCACAGATGGCGATACGCATACTATGTAACTTCATTTTTTATATATGCATAAACGTCGCCCACAACCCTACGTACAGGCGGACCCATTAATTTGTTCCATAACCTCTCAAGGGAGGCAAGAAGAAGCTGGAATGCGACCGTGGCGGTGTCAGGCGGCTGGGGCCGATTGGTTCAGATTCGAAAATTCTGTGATCGACACGCGCGCTATTTACAAACTGTGCAGAAATGTATAATTATGGTTGTTACAATACACATTGACATAGTTAATTGTATTGTTCATAGAGACGTACAAATACTACATTATAGAACCTAATATAACTTATTGCTATTACAAAAAGAAGGGAAGAGAACGATTTATCTTTTAAAATTGAAAAAGTGTTATTTAAGAAGAAATGTTTGTATCCCAGTTGTTACGTATAACGATTTCGTAACATTAATTGATTGAAAAAATTAAATCAAGTAGTTGTGCGAAGGCTGATTATTAATTACTACATTTCAGAGATATAATGCAGTTTTTCAAAGCTGTGAAGTGATTCTTTTCAGAGCTATGGCATAGTTTTTGACAGAACCACAATTTATTGTACATTGAAATAATCGGTCAAGCAATTAATGTTACAAAAGCGTTATACGTAATAACTCGGCTGCAAAAGTTCCTTCTTGAAGGATATTTTTTCATTTTTTAAATATAATTTGTTCTTTTACCGCTTTCTTGTACTAGTAATAATACTGTGTTTGCACGTTTCTATTAATAATATAATTAAATATGTCAATGTGTATTGTTACAACAACAATTATATATTTCTGCGTAGTTTGTAAATAACGCACGTGTCAATTATAGAATCTATAAATCTAGACCAATTTGCCTCTACCGCCTAACACTGCCACGATCGTATTCTAAGTTCTCTTTGTGCCCCTTGAGGGGTCACGGAATAAATTACTGATTCCTTCTGAACAAACTGCCATACGTTATTCTCCCTGACTAGAAAAGAAGAAGCTGGTAGTTATAACCAATCGATGAGGTTGAAAAAAGACAGGGCTGCAAGGTACTCGTCGCGATATAGACTGCTCTTTATTTATCATCAATTCTCCATGGCGAAGTACTTTTTTAAGAAACGGCGCCATGCAATATTTAACATCCACTGAACTGTCCGTGTCAAAAGCGCATCTAAAGATGCCTGTAATCCTGACCGATTTCATGAATATATACTCAAGTGTCACTATAATCATAGTAGTAGCATTCAGCCAATTATAAGACAAATAGATATAATGATTCAAAACCAACCGTGAGAAATAATCCAGATTTCTATAACTGAGATTGTTTATCCAAATAACATCTGAACCTATACTTTTGAAAAGTACAGAGCCTATATTGCACCAGCACATAGATTGTATTAGAATATAATCAGATTATTGTACCAGGAAGTATATGTCACTTATGTTTGCAGCGAAAAGAAAATTTATTTTGTTTTATGGCTGTCTTATAAATTACAACTTTAGCTCTCATATAAATCAAAAGTTTGGTGAACAGTCAATTTCTTCCAATAATATGTAAAACATATACTAATTACAGTTAAATGAACTTGTACAATAAAATAACAATGCAAAGCTTATTAACAGTGTCCTATATTAACTAAGAAATCACGCAGGGTAACAGGTTTATATCTGTCACTAGCATAACAATAATTATAAATAGATAATCTGTCAATGGAAAGTAAAATACATGTACAGCTGAAAAAAAGCAACAATGTACACTAAATGAGCAATATGAATATATACCAAATACATACCAGACCGCAATTTTTTCAAACCTTCCATATTTTTCTTGTGCATAAACTGGACATCCATGGTTATAATTACACTTAGGCATGTTGTAGATATAAATCTACTAACTGGAGTATCTACATTTACTTTCACAGAATGAGATGACTGCCTGTTATTAAATTTCATCATGCCTTAATACCTCTTTCATGCCACGAAAGAAAGTTACTCCCTGAATTTTGTATCTAGTGTCAAAGGGTTAGGCTGGACATTGATAAGTCGATTGGTTATGACATTCGTTTTTATGTATATAGATTACTTTATGCCATTTCATTGAAATCGGTAAAAGACCATAGGCGAGGCTCTTTTGAGAGAGACATAACTTATCCAATGAATAAATAAACAGTAGGACCTGGTTGCAAATACACTTGATAACAAAGCATTCAAGTGTGATGATGATAACTGTCCTTGGTCACTGAATGTGGCACACACACTTAGCGCATAGTTTCTAAACGCATACAAAAAGGAAATCCTTTGTGTAATTTGTGTATACGAATAAAAAAAAATATCCATACAGAGCATATCCTAATCAATAGCGTTAAAACTTAGAGGCGATCTCAGGTCAAAAGTCATTACAGTATTACATGGCACACACTAGTAATATTATCGTAACATACACCATAATCACAGTTCAATGCATGACGTTAGAAAGTGTTTAATGATTTCGCTTTTTATTATATGTAATATATAGAACAACCCAAAACTCAAATTCCAATGTGTGACACCTAGATCACACAGTATACATTATGAGAAATGTAACAGTTTAAAGAAGTAATACTAATACTTATTACTTAAACTTCACCTGAAAGTTACCTGTCTTAAAATGCTGCTTTGAGTATCTCCTATCACCTCTATTGTTTTGACTTTATCAATCGGAGGATGCTCTGTTATATATATATATATTGTATGTGTATACAAGGAGTTTTAGGAGATTACTAACAAACTGAAATACCATATACAGGATTTAGAATAGAATAATTTTAGGATAAAAACCAATGTTATTTAAAGCAAGCCTGAATTAGTACAAGCCTCAGAATATAAAAAACTATTCTGTATATGTCATTGAATTTTATGAAGATACTCTAGTATAGTTATAAGAAAGTTTACTGTGAACTTTATTTCTTTCACATAATACATTAGTAGTTTATTTCTTCAGCTACGTGGAATGATATACGTATAAAATACTGAAGTATGTATTTTATGTATGGTGCAATTACTGGAACTACACATAAACTTGTACCTATTCAGATTTACTTTGGAGAACATGGCTTCCTGTTTGAAAGTTGCTCTATTGTAATCACTCTTTATTCCATTTCAGTTTGTTGATAATCTTTATACACCATTCTCGACGCATTTTATCTTCCATCTATGTAATAAGCAATATCGGATAAATATCCAGTATCGAAAAGCTAGGTCCAAAGCGTGTGCAACAAAAATTCAGCTATGGACCAGTGTCTGCTCTTAAATCGACCCTTAACTATTTGCACTTGAACGTTCCTCCTAATTAACAATATTTCTTCAAATATTTGATTCCTCAAGATTTTCCTTTCCAAATGCTGGCAAAGACAAAGAGCGTGATAACCTAATAAAGCAAAGAAGCTCAAATTTGAGATTGGTATGATAGAAAAAGCATGCAGAAAGAACAATGACGACATAATGATATTATGTCATTTAAATAAAAAAGAGGAGAAAAATAAATACTGTAAAGCGTAACTATAAAAAAACTATGAGCAGTTTATCCGGAATCATTGCAAAATTACAAAAATACAAAGTTTTATTCCAAGTATTATTTGAACAGAAAAATTATATGCGATGCTATGCTAGTTTCTTTAAAGCCTTATGTTGCTCACTGTTTAATAAATAAGTTTGCTTCACTTTAAACTTTCTTACAAAAGCATAACAAATTTACTAATGTAATAAATTTATTACTGTTAGAGGACACATAAATACAACCATGCGTTGTATAAAACAATTAAACAGTTCATTAATCAGTGAATAGGTATGCTTCAGTTAGAGTTTAATTGTTTCCACTGCAATTTGTTTACATTCAATTGTAACCAGATGTATAATAAAAACTTGTTTCATTTCAGAAAACAGCAATTGATGTAGAAACTTATACTCTTATTGCCAAAGCAAATGCTAATTGGACAATTTGACATTTATTTCATACATTTATATCAAATAATCTTTACTGTGGCTTTGCATATTTATTCTCATATTTATAAACTTATGAATTATCTGCACACGTTGTTTCACTGGAAAGGGTTAAGCAGAGTAATCACATCTAATGCTGTGCCATTTTAGTATAAATCATACATTCTGTGAAGAGAACGTCCAAGTGCAAAGAAGTCAAAGAGTTAGACACAGCAAAAAGTTCTCTATAGCATAGCAAGAGAGTCATTCTGCAGTCGAGATGGGCATGCAACAGCTGGAACGATGCGGGGACTGCTGCTTAGAGAGATCAACAGTGTCCTCGACAATTGGTCGCTCTAGCCTGGCCTCCAACTGTGTCCAGGCTGCCACTGCAGCACCAAATGCAGCTTCCACATTGGTTGCATCTTTAGCAGAGGTCTCCACTAAAGGTGGATCACCGTTTTCTGCACACCAGGCTTGTGCCTCTTCTGTAGATACTTGCTTCTCACACTCTGGCACGTCAACCTGGAACACCAGACATTTCTCTGCAATCTTGTTTTTATATTATCTTCAATTTTTCACTGAGAGATAAAATACATGTAGACTCAAACCAACTTAGGCCTATGTTGAATAACATGAATTTTTATTCAAAAGTTTCTTCATTTTGACTCCTTTATGTGATAACAAACTTTATCAGTAACATTTTGAAACATCCTACATAGATGCACATTTACAATACACAGCCACATTGTGGTACTGCTAATACTCACCTTATTTCCAACGACAATAAAGGGAAACGTTGATCCTTCATGCACATCTGCATAGTAAAGAAATTCAGATCGCCATAGTGCCAGATTCCTAAAGCTGGTTCTGTCGTCAACTGCATACGTCAATAGACAGATATCAGATCCTCTATAAAATGGTGTACGGAGGGTCTTGAACCTCTCCTGACCTGCTGTATCCCATATCTGCAGGGTATATGCCTCTCCGTCGATTTCAATATCTTTATTAAGAAACTCCACTCCTATCGTATGAAAGCTATGCTCATCGAAGTGGTTCGACACAAACCTGTTCATCAAACAGGACTTGCCAACACCACCATCCCCCAGTATCACGACCTTAAGCAATGTCGACCGCTGTACATTGCGGCTCTGCAGGGCGGACCTGGGAGCTGCACCACCGTTAGACATCGCAATCAAGATCTAGCGCCACCAGACGATCAGTTCTTGTGCCACGGAACGCCACATGTCCCACCCACAAAAGGAGCACGACTTGGGGATGCTATCCGGGTACCATTTACGCCTTGGTCAAATAGATGGTACGGCTATAGCCCTAATACTGCAGATTATAACCTCTTCAGATCTCCCCTCTGGTGGCATACCACGTCGAGGAAGATGTCCAATGAATTAGATCAACTCTGATGTCCTGAGGTGAACAATTTTAATTCAATTATCAAGCTGGAATAACGTCTAAAAGTCTCGTTTCGATCAATTTCGTTGCCACGGAAAGTTGGAATTTCTTCGATGACCTTTTTGAATTCTCAAAATTTTTTAAAGACCCTCGTATGAAAAAGTGAGGAAATTCACCAATTTTTAATGAAATACTGTGGTTCGTGACAGTTTTTTGGGGAGAGGGTGGCGCGTGTGACAGTTCGCAGACGACGGGAGAAGCCATCTTGGATCCGCAGATTAAATATGGCTGCCTGGGATTATAGATGCAGGTATAATTTTGAATTTAGGCTTTCCAATTTTACCAATTTTTTAAATTAGAGAATTCATTTAATATTTACTTTGTTTATGAATAGTCATTGATATCTATACCAGGTACGACAAAATAGCGCACTGCAAAATTCTAGTCGCGTTTAAGTGACTTTTATACATATTTTAGTACACATAACCATAAAAAATATCTATATCACTTATTACGCAGAAGTACGATAGATTTCTACTTGAATTGATTTTGCTACTTTATTCACTTACAAATAACGATGTCCAATATTTGTACCAGTGTATAATTCTATTGCTTTATATTAAATCTCAATTGTGTTTAACCAGTTTTCATACTTATTCTAGTTACTAGTAACAGTGGATAAGATCTGAATTAAGTGTAATGTAAATCATATTCTCATTTAGCCGAATTACATAGTAATTTCTGAGCATTAATAACCATAACGAACACGTAAATTACGCATAATGCAAATCATAATTAATATCCCTATCAGGTAAAACATATAGGCAAAATGTCAAATACACCTACAAACACGGCTCAATCCTTCTTCTGGAACCTTGCTGACTCTCAGGCTCAAAACCTGGGATATTATTCTGTTCCACCGCCTACCTTTCCACCCCCCAACTTTAGCCAACCACCACCTGCCAACCTGCCGCCTGCCAACTTCAGCCAGCCCCCGCCTCCATACGGTGCACCGCCTTATTCTGATGGCAAATCAACCTCTTATCCGCACATCCACTCCACCAATGTTGTATATCAGAGTTATTCGGAGTGCACGTACCAAACAGAAGCACGACGCGACCTCAGTTATCCACAGACAACTAGCTATACCTCTGACTGGAGTGCTAGGAACAACATCCAAAGTAGCAGAGATACAGACTGGAGTTCTGAATGGGGTGGTAGCACATCCTGGTATGATGTGGAGAAACCCAAGGAGGCGGGGGAGGACAAGGCATACTCTGAGAAGAACAGGAAAGAGGAGTGGAGGTATGAAGATCTATGCAATATTTTTTTGCATCCCAGACAAAGTTCTAAATTATAGGACATTTCCTTTCATGATTTATTTGAATTGATTTAATTATCTTTGTACGGTACGTAAGACATATTCTTAACATTTTTTGTTTGATTTCATGAGCTTTTCACACAACAGGCTTGCTTTTACATGTATTTGAGCCTGTCTTTTTTTTTTAATTCATTTTTCGGCACTGATTGCCAACGTCATTTGGTCTAGGACCCACTATTTAAGATGGATACTGAACCACCAGAACTACGGTATACATATCACATAGAAAAACTAGAGGTGATGGGTGGGATTCAAACTCAGGTCTGCTGCGTGGCAGCCTGAGCCTCTATAGCTCTTCCCAACTTTCTTATTGCAGCTCTTAGGCAAATGCATGATACTTTTGGAACCCCACATTCATAGTTTTATTTTTAAGAAACAAGCTTTGACAATTAGTTGTAAATATAACATAGCAATATGATTATTATAAAAAAAAAATGTGTGCAGTGTATCATGATTATTATGGAACTTAGTATGTCATTGACAAGATGTTGCCACATTTCTGTTATTGCTTCTCATTGAAATTGTTTTACAAAAAACTGCTATATTTTGCGTTTTATTGTTGTTTCAAAGTGTTGCATACAAATGTTTTTAACAGTAGTAGTTTTTTTTTTATATTAAAATAAAGGGGTTATTGATTTACAATAAATTCCAATACAGATTCACAATTACATTAGATAACAAAAATTTTCATGTAACATGTGATTAAATATTGGTAACACTTCGACATTACACATAGCAGAGATGTGATATTTTTACTGTTAGACTACCTTGATAAATTTGTATATACCAGTTTACTAGGAAAAAAATTTTCAGGAGCAGAAAAAGATCAAGGAGTCCTGAGATGAGGCGCAGAAGTACCAGATCCCCTTATCGATCCAGATACGATGTTCAGAGGAGCGAGAAATACTATAAGGAGAGATCTAGCTCTAAAGAGTGGGCACGCGATGATAGAGAGGCGGAGAGAAGGTCTTATAGGAGAATCGCATCATACTCTCAAAGATCATATACATCCATTAGGAGCAGGAAGAGGTCTCGTTCCCAGGAATCACGTGCCTCCAGATCAGACAGTCCAGTATCCTCAAAGCATAAGGGGCCAACAGAAAGGGAATTGCTTCTAGAGAAATACAGGTTAGATCAACTTTGATTACACATGTTTTATGTGGCAGATAAGAGTATTTTTCATACTCATTATATACCATATTTTATTGATAATTTTTTGATATCTCCATGTACTTGTCATATTGATTATTGTTTAATCTATATCTGAAACTGTATGTGCTAGAGATGCAACTTAAATCAAAATTTAACATATTCATTTTGCTTTGCATTACTTTTTTCTGTATACCATAAGGGATTAACTTCTTTTGACTATGCAGACTATTGCTTTTTAATTGACCACTTAAAGCTTGTGTTGGCCTGTTCCAAGGAATATCAATAAAATTTCCAAATATTGAGAGTATTTCTTATAGGATATGGTACCACTGATTTGTACAAGTGTGCAGAATAAAATGAAACTATTACATTTTTTAGGGATTTAGTATGGCGAGTACATAGTTTATTTAAGAAAACGTAGAACATTATCCTCGCAAAATCCATTCTCACAGACTTTTTCTACTTAGAATCAGCATCTAGGAAATTGAAAACACTTAATTATCTTACTTTAAAACAACCATGGTGCATTTTTATCGTAACATTACACTATCTTTGATAATTGATGATAATCGACGACTGACAGTCCTGTGAATTGTTTTTATTTTTTTTTTTTTTTCTAGGCGTGACTATTGTGCTACTAGCAAGGACATGGAGAGGAAAATGGACGAATTATCTGCGATGGGTCCAGAGGGCATCATGGAGAATGAGAGAAAAGTCTGGACACGCACAGCACCTGCTGACTTATATTACATCAGAGATGAAGACAACCCGAAGGTGATGAGGGGAACCACTAAATTGCGCGAGCTCTGTGATAACTTCAAGAGGTTACTTATGGAAAGAGCCTCCGCTGCTAGATCACTACAGGTATATTTCCACCTTTCATGTAGAAATAGACTGACTTTAAAATTTCTTTATGTTAAAACATAACAGGAGAATAGAAACTCTTATCCGTGAAATGTCAAAACTGCATTTGAACTGAATATTTGTTTCGAAAAAAACAAAGTGAATATATATTTTTTTAGAAATATAGGTCAAAACAGAAAAAAGGGAAGAGGAATATGAGCTGGAGAAGAGAATACAAGCTGTTTTGTATTCTCTACCCTTATTTTTCATATAATTTGCTACTTGATGATCCACTATTAGCTCAATATTGATCTAGAAATCACTGCTCTTTGTAGAGTGGGATCATATAACATCGATAATTTAGATATCTGGTCTTTATGAGCAACTATCACAAGCAGCAGTGAAAAGAATCAAATTGATGTTCATATATTTCGGCTTGCTTGTGTGCCCTTTTCAGGTTTAATAAGTTTTTTTTTTGTTTATAATTTCGTACTCAAACACATATCTACTCGATTCATCAAATTTTTAACTCTATGTATATTTTACTCTTTAATTGTTATGTTGCTACACAGCTTCTTTCACTCATCTTTCCCCTATATTTTCACATCATATCTATTCTACATCATCTAATTTGAATTTGTAATTCTCTGTATATTTCTTTTGTAATTATTGTAAGTGTTTATTATACTTAAAGAGGGTTTATAACCGAGCCTGTGTATTCTATGAATTTGAATTTAATTCTTTCATTTTTATCATTATCCAACCATTCTTAGAATAGCTGCTTGTTAAAATCACAAATCTAAATTATATATACAACCAAGCAAGACAACAGTCAAGAGTTAACACATCTTTTATATAACACTAATATTGATATAATGGAGGAATAACTTTTTGTGCATTTAAAGCTAATTATAAAATATTAATTTGGCATGTAGTCTCTACAGCTTATTTATATAATATACGCACACTATACATGTTCAAAAGAGGTATTGTTTTTATATTACATACGTGGTGTAATCGATATCATACCTAACAATATCCCCTTCGTCTGCCTCATATCACTTATTGTCATCATTATTATCTATGACGTTATGCTTTTATATGCATAACAGAAAGCACAACAGAAATCCAAGTATAATCCAAAATTAGGAAATTAGTGCTACAGTGTATATCAGGTTCACAGTATAATTTCCTTATAACTTTCCTGCTTTACGTCAACTCTTCTTCTTTATGACATAAGATTATGCAGGAAAGGAGATTGTGATACAGTCGATTCAGACAGTCTGAAAAAATCTGGATTATGATGGGTTAACTGCGAGGAAAACCGTGTGTCCAGCCACCGTACGAGCCTCCACCAAGGAGGACAAGGGCACGGCTCTGCAGACACAAGTCAGAGGCATGCAGCAGCTCCTCTTCAGACAGTGACAGCTCTATGGACGAAGATGACAGGACGATGGAAGAATTGATGGCCAAGAAACAGCATCCACAGAGATTACATCCTGAAATGTGGTTCAATGATCCTGGAGAGGTAGTATAGAATCTCCACTTTCCTCCCATAGAATTATCTATGAAAATCAATTCGTAACATATCAATGCAAGTCAATGGTGACCGTTGAAATTTTATTTATTGAAAGTATTGTAAGTTGCTTAATGCATTGAAGTAACAATTATGTTGGAAATTATAGATGCGAAAATTAATTCAACAGTCTTACATTGAAAAGATCGTAATAATTCTAAAATAAAATGTTTCTTTATCATTTTCCATTAATTAATGAAGGGAAATTATTGAACACAGTGATTGTTTTAAGAATTGAGATTGATTATACTTGACTATAAACAAAGGTTTAATTTTATTTTAAAAAGGATATCATTTAAAGTACATGTTAAAATAATGAGAATATGTATTAAGCATGTGCTATAAATTATTACAGGATGTAGTATGATATATTTTACATTCTCATAAATTGCACAATTGTACTATTCAGTTCTATCGTCTGCAAATTATGCAATAAATTTTATACACTTGTATAAATTCTACAATGCCATTGCTATGACTGATGAGAATTTAAGGACTGACCAACATGTGGCCCAAGATCTTATATGATGAATTGTTTATTTTTTTTTCTCTTTTTTTTTGTACAAGATATTTCACAGTGTATTTTAAATCACATTAATGTATTGTATTTAATATGCATAACAATGCCCACAGAAAAAAAAAAAAAAAAGTGCCATTATTCTCATATATGAACAGGTCTTGGAAATTTTTGAGTCATCAATGTGGCCTATGATACAATTTTGGCTGGTTACTCCTGGTTTAAATTGTAATGTAAGAGTAATATCTGGTTTTCCATTGTAGATGAATGATGGGCCATTGTGCAGATGCAGCGCCAAATCCAGAAGGTCAGGGATAAGGCATGGCATCTATGCTGGTGAAGGAGCAATCAACAAGTGCGACCTGAACTCCAACAATGCAGACAAGCTTTACCATTATCGAATAACTATTAGTCCACCAACAAATTTTCTCACAAAAACACCAACGATAATTAAACACGATGAGCACGAATTTATTTTTGAGGGGTTCTCCATGCTCTCCCACTTTCCCCTAGTCAAGCTACCCACTTGCAAGGTTATAAGATTTAATATAGAATACACAATCCTTTACATTGACGAGAAACTGCCGGAGAACTTTACAATACGAGAACTGGATTACTTTCGTGAGTACCTGTCGTATTTGTTGACAAGAAAATATACATTGAAGTAACTTACACACACATACTTATCGAACTAATCAGCTATTCATTCTTTTTTATATCGTTGAAAATTCAACAAGTTTATTCTTTGAAGATCAAGTCAAATCCACCCTTGTACTATCCTTTTTACATTACATTGTACATTTACAACAATATAATAATAAATTGCATGCTTTTCCAGAGACATACCTCTTTCATGAAATTCTTGAATTGGTGGATTTTGACCTTCAAGCTGCTCAGGACAAATCTGGATGTGGTCAGTTTCACTTTATGCCAAGATTTGTGCGAGACCTGCCTGACAATGGCCAGGAAATCCTGTCAATGAACGAAGTGCTCAATTACCTAATAAAAAGTAGCACATTGCTGATAGAGCCAGAACAGCTACCACGTCTTGTAGAAATGCTACAGTACAAGTGGCAGAACTTTGCAGATGAGGTTAAAGGAATGGTTGTGACGTATCCTGGAAAGAAACCATGTAGTGTCAGAGTAGACCAGCTGGACAGAAATCAGGCAGAGCAACCTCCAGGTGCTGTGTGTTATCCAGAGATCGTTCACTTTGGCATCAGACCACCACAGCTGAGCTATGCTGGAAATGCAGAGTGAGTGATTGTATTGTGATAATATTGTACTAACTGTATATATATGTATATATGTAGCTGGTAAACTAGCATAATATGCTAGTTTATTCTATACATTTTAACATACCTATAAAACCTACGTAACCCATGTTCACTAGCTATCAAAAGGCATGGAGAGACTACGTGAAATTTCGCCACCTGCTCGCCAATATGCCAAAGCCGTCCTTTGAGGATAAACGAAAGTTGGAGGCCAAAGAGAATAAGCTGCAGGAGTTGCGAACTCAGAGCAAGATGAAGAGAGATGTAACAGTGGATGTCAGCTCTGAAGGATTCTACAGAACCGGAATAATGTGCGATGTTGTACAGCATGCTATGCTGATTCCCGTCCTCGTCTGTCATCTGCGCTTCCACAAATCACTAGACAATTTGGAGTCTACCCTTGGATATGAGTTCAAGAATAGATATTTGCTTCAGTTGGCTCTCACGCACCCCAGTTATCGCGAGAATTTTGGTACAAATCCCGATCACGCGCGAAATTCATTGACCAACTGCGGTATTAGGCAGCCAGAGTACGGAGACAGAAGGATACATTACATGAACACGCGCAAGCGTGGTATCAACACCCTCATCAACATAATGTCCAGGTATATTAATACAAGAACAATCGTGAAATCCAAGAAATCGCGTTACCTTCTTAAGGCTACTCATGCGGAATTCGTGTTAATATGTGTAATGTATATCTGCAACGTTATATATATTTCGCTTATTCAGATTAAATAGACAGAATACGAAATGGATTAAACAAAACATACTACTCTAAACTGTTATATAAACTAACAATCCTTCTTAGGTTTGGCGCTAGGACGGAGACTGAATCCTCGATAGCACACAATGAGAGGCTAGAGTTTCTAGGTGACGCAGTCGTGGAATTTCTAACCTCCATCCACCTATTTCACATGTTTCCGGATTTGGAGGAAGGTGGCCTGGCAACGTACAGAGCAGCCATTGTTCAAAACCAGCATCTTGCAGTACTTGCCAAGAAACTGAACTTAGAGGAGTACATGCTATATGCCCATGGCAGTGATTTGTGCCATGATTTGGAACTCAGGCATGCTATGGCAAATTGCTTTGAAGCTCTAATGGGCTCTCTCTTTTTGGACGGAGGTATAGAAGTGGCTGACCGGGTCTTTGGGGAAACACTTTTTAAGGAGGAACCAGAGCTTTCCAAGGTGTGGGTACATTATCCCAAACATCCGCTTCAAGAGCAGGAACCTACTGGAGACAGACAGTGGATACCGAGTTTTGAATTACTCCAGGTACTATGGATAATCGATATTTTATTTTCTCTTCCTTTAATCAGATAACAAGATACCCTTACTAGAATATTAATGTGTGTTATATAGTATATTATATCTATGCAATGTAACACAAATACTTAACATGACGTATAAAGTATGGGAATTTCTCCTCATTGAAACATATTAGATTTCAAATGTATTCGCTATGTTACAGCATGCCATATCCATGTTCCTTGATTTATTAAAAAAATACTTATACTAGAGTATGACATTGCAGAAATTAATATACTGTTACTTTTTGAAGAATTACTATAATTTCTGTAAAAAAATTACTGATTACATTTTTGCTTAGCACAACATTTCTGTAAAAATTATTCTGCTTTCATTATGTAGAAATTGACCAAGTTTGAGGAGTCCATTGGCATCCAGTTCACACACATAAGGCTTCTTGCTAGAGCATTCACAGATCGTAGTATTGGTTATACAAATTTGACTCTGGGATCCAATCAGCGGTTGGAATTCTTGGGCGACACGGTTCTGCAGTTAATCGTATCTGAATATCTGTACAAATTCTTTCCTGAGCATCACGAGGGCCACTTGTCAGTGAGTGATGTTTTGAATAAGTTTAGGCTATAAAATAACTCATAAGACTTATTCAACTTCAACATAAATAATTTTAACTTTTTGTTTTCTGTTCTGAATAAGGAACATATAAATGCGTGATTGAATTTCCTTACTCGTATTTATTTGTATATACTTCCCAGAACTTAATACTGGAATGAACAAAAACTACATCTTGCAATATATTAACAAAGTGTGTTACAATAATGTTAATATAAAATTAATCTTCAAAGTGTAACAATAAATATTTCTTTTTATGATTTAAAATTACTGTACCTGTAAATGATACTAGATATTGATAGACTAATAGTAGGATATGTACTAATCTTGATACATTGATTGTATCTGACCATTGATTCTTTTGCAACAGCTTCTACGCAGTTCCTTGGTAAATAACAAAACCCAAGCAGTGGTTTGTGACGACCTTGGCATGACCCAGTATGCGCTCTATGGGAATCCAAAGGCGGAGCTGAAGACAAAAGACAGGGCAGACCTGCTGGAGGCCTTTTTAGGTGCTCTCTACGTAGACAAGGGTTTGGAGTACTGCCATGTCTTCTGTGACGTTTGCTTCTTTCCGCGGCTTCAGGACTTTATCATGAACCAAGACTGGAATGATCCCAAAAGCAAGCTACAGCAGTGTTGCCTCACTCTTAGGACCATGGATGGTGGTGAACCTGATATTCCTGTTTACAAGTACGTTAGAAAAGTATTTCCAAGAACTATTATTTTCTCCTGATTATTTGTTCGAGAAGCTTCAAGGTTAACATACATTTTTATGGAATATGGGAACAATGTGTATAATTCCTGTGCTTATGTGTGTGAATGGAAGGTTGCTTAATCTAGGACAAGCGCCTTTATAAACAGAAGAAAGTCGAAAAAAACAATGCATAATTGAGTATTGAGTAACAGAGAGTAATACTGGGCAACATTAGTGTAATAATGTTAATTAGTTTAGTGTTCTGCTTTTTTTTTTATATTAAACAATTGTAACATAATGTACTTCTCTCATTTTATCTCAGCCTCTCAATACTTATATGGGATATTTTGTTTCACATTTTTTTTAAAGCTTATGTAGAAAACAAAGTAAGCATTTCTTCAGAGTGTATGTACATGCTTCTCGGAACAAAAGTACGCCACTTAATTTTTGATGTACATTATCATTGTAAATTTCTTGAAGGGTTATTGAGTGCAAGGGACCAACAAATACGCGAGTCTACACGGTAGCTGTGTATTTCCAAGAGAAACGACTGGCCAAAGCCTCTGGACATAGCATCCAGGAAGCAGAAATGAACTCTGCCAAGGTGGCATTGGAAAAGTCCCAAGGTAAACCTCTTCTTCTGGCCTTTAGTCACAATTAGGTGTTAAATGATCCTGAATTCAGCCGTTTCTTATGCTCTTTTTTGCATTTCATAATTTTAATCAATTAAAAGAATATTCTGCGCCCTAGACTTATAATTACAGCCACACAAATCAAAACTTAATTCTTTTTTGAGTTGATTTCTGGGTCAATGATGGTAAATACCTTTAATTACACAAGTCTAAGTCAAGTCTCAGTTTGGCCTAGTTTCTCTCTTCATAATTTCAATTAATGATTGGCTAAACCATTTTAAATCCAACTACATTTTTAAATATTTTTTCTAAACCAATATTTATAATTATAATGTTTTTAAAAGATTCTAAATTTATTTGCAATATCTTGATATATTAATTTTCTCTTTCTTGCAGATCTCTTTCCACAACTGGACCATCAAAAGCGCGTTATAGCAAAGAGCATGAAGATGCAACAGTGGCCGAGCAGGCATAAAATTAGGGGAAGACCCAACAAAACCTGCGATCGATCCGACGATTCGGATTGCAGCCAACGCTGTAAGAGAAGTCGGAGCAGGGCGTAGTGCTTTAGGAAAATTTGCTTTGAATGTATATTATCTTTATTTCAATAAATTAGAATTAAAATTCAATTTGACCATCCACTATTTGACAAAGTGAGCGGAATTATAATGAATAAATCTCAAAAATGCTCCATAAATAAAATTTCATCCATACTCAATAAAAAGTGTATTTTTTATGCCTCTATCTAATATGTACATTGAACTATAAAAAGAAGGGGGAAAAAACGATTAAGGAGCATGCTCGATTAGGACTGGACTGTCTTGCTTCAAGAGGCTTTTGTTCTTGCTGAGAATCTCCTCGCACTGCTGCATGTTGTCCACTATGTCCTGTAGATTCCAAAATTTCTTGAGAAGTGCAAGCTCGACATCAAATAAACCATATCTAATGCATTGTATCTGTGTACAAGTGGCAGTAGATTTAAGCTGCATGCCCAAATCACTGATAATAGTTCTCAGGTACATTTCATACTCGTTGATGCAAACAATCTCTGGAAAAAAAAAACAAGGCATAGACCTTAAAGTAAAACAGTGCTACCAAATTTTTCTGGTTTACTCTGTTTCCATCTGCATAAGCTGGTACTTATAATGATCTTTGCATAGATCAGTATTTATAATAAAACTAACTGATATATCTGGTTTCACTTTGTAACTCCAATCATAAAAAGTGCCACCTACTAAATTTGTTTATATAATCAAAAGTGTACATAAAGCACCGAAATATTATATTCTTTCCTCATAGTAAACCTATTACCTGTCACGGTTGATGTTCAACGATAGTGAATAAGCTTACGTTAAAGGTCATTCGGTTTCGTAAAGCACAGTATTAAATAGTACACAAAGAAACGAAATATTCCATTTAACACGTTGACCGCCACTTGAGTTTGTAAACAAAATTACCTGTCACGCCACGCATGCTGCTATAGTATGCGCCCTTCTCAGATTGAAACTTACTCAATGCAGGTGTATAAACATATTGGGCCCATTGGTTTTTTATCATAGTAAAAGTCTATCACGTTTAGATCAAAATGTATAGGAATTTGCATCCAGCTGAAAATTTATATTGGGGAATTGTACTGGGTCTATTGTTTCGAAGCAGATAAGCACATTTAGAACCAAATGTTTCGGAACACGTGTTCAGTTGAACATCTTTCTTCAAGAACGAAGTATCTAAGCAAGCGTGTGATATTCGAAAATGATTTCTTCTTGTTTAAATGTTTTTTCTGTAGCAACGTGTTGTTAACATTTTTTTACATGAAAATTTTTACCCTTATTTTGTGGAAAGAAGTTATTTTTTAGTGAATCATATGGCAGTACAGAAGAAACTTGTTACGAAGCCTATAAGCATTCAGATAATATCGTCAGGTTCTGATTTGATCAATAGTCTTATTATATCCTGTGAAATGTCTTTCCACATACCTATTAACTGACGTTGTAACTTCTCAAATAAGCATCACCCAAATACGGATGACGCAACAGTCAACGCGTTAAAAGGATAAAATTGACCTTAATATATCCTCTGTGCGTTCATTCTACAAGAAATTAAAAAAATTTATTAACATTAGATTATATCCCTATTGAAATCAAGCAACGTCAATCTGATGGATTTTCTTTTACCACAAATTATTCAGGTGGCCAGTTTTAGGTGCCTTTGTTTTATGTGCACAAGCACGCACACCCCCAAACAAGCAAATTAAGTAACAACTCTTTTTACAATCACTGAGCAAAGATAGGTATACTAATTAATCTTCAACAAAAATTACAATTATTTTTGACTTACAGTTTTGGTTGTTTTTTTTAACTTAATAGATGATATGTGGATGATAAAAACGACTGGAGGTAAAAACTGAAAAATAATCAAGATGAATATGCATGCACTAACCTAATGTAAATTCAGGGGATGTAAAGTCTGTGCACTTTATAGCATATATCATCGGGATATTTGGATCAGCTGGTCGAATTAAGCCTTTGACTGCTATTTCATATGCTGCCTGACTCTGCATGTCCAATCCACACAACCTAAATTTTAGAGTAATATCATTAGGTATATCTATTCAAAGCACAGATTTTTAGCACTTTGTACATAATGGTGAATATTTTATTATAATACAAGAAATAACAATGTATTTAAATGTCCTGACTATTATTCTTCCAAATTAATGAAAAGCTTAAATAAGAAATGTTGAATATACCTAGATTTCATACATAAATGTTGTGAACAAAAATGAAATGTCGTTCTCTATGATCTCTCTATACTGTAATATCTCTATTTCGAATGCCTATGTAGAGATGCCTAAATTTTCAACTAAATCGAGGTGATGATTTTTTTCTGAATAAAGGGGACTGCAGACAAAAGAAGCAGGTCAAACACAAGATGACACAAAAGGAAAAACAAATGTAAGAAGTATTGCAGACAAAATATTTTATTTTATTTTTTTTATCTAAAATGTTTTTTTACATATTGATAAAATTTTGTTAATCAAAATGAAGTTAAACGTGATATACGTACGACTATATTTACTTATGTAAAACATATTGACTAATTCACATCAAATGTAAATCGGAAAATTGCAATAAGTAAACATGGTCCTACTTACATCGTAATTAGTCTTACTTTGATCAGGAAAATTTCACAAATATGTGAAAAAACATTTCAGATAAAAAAAAAGTCACATTATTGCATTAACAGTTGTCAAGCCATGAACTCTTCTGAAAGAAACATTGCTGCATACTAAATTCTGTACCAGATCATATGCTTGACTGAGATTGATGAAGATATCATATGCGTAGAAGCAGGTCTACAACACTGGAGAGAGTGACACTGAGAGATATATTACTGTACCTCATTGGGAAAAACAAGGAATTTTAGTCAAAGATACTCATTAGCGAATTAAAAGGAAAGTAAAGAAAATGTGTGAAAACTTTTTTTCTCCAATTTTCAATTTCAATTTTTGTGAAGAAAATTTTCTACATATCCTTTATAAACATTTGGCAAAAGGAAACATGACTATGGTTTATAGCATACTCAAACATCTTCCTCTGGTGAGACGACTGCATGGAAGCGCAAAGCTTGTCTATGATCCCACGAGTCACATGTCTGTAACTTGATTTTTCCACTATCTTTCCTGTTTTAAAGGAATTGTCCGTTGCTTGTCCAAGCATACCCTTAACTTTGTATGTTACCGTTGGCTTGGATGCTTTTATCTTATGGATCATGTTGGTCCCATTATTTATGCCACACACAAGAACACCACTAGTCTCTTTCCCAAGAAGATTTGCAAATCCTAACTTGAAATCAATTGGTTGGTAGCGTGGTCCTACCACCAATGGATGGTCTGCATAGCTGGGCCGAACAATAACATTCATTGGGCCATTTGTACTGCCCTTAATAGCTACGTGTTTTGCCAATGGGCGTGCATACATATTATTCAGGTCTAAAAAGAAAAATTCCAGAGAAATGCACTTACTTATAAATAATATTTGTGTAGACTAAAGCAATCATTTATTTTTTAGTCATAAATTTCTGATATAGCTTTCAGCGTATTAATGAGCTTTCAAACTTTCGACTTACCACGGCACAGAGATGTTATGATAGTTTTCCTGAGCAGTTGTATATGGATAGATGCCGGTTTATATACGGTAAAAACATTGTTAAGTGCTGGCCACACTAGTCTAGCATCGTCCACGACGTGCTCGACATTGCTTGCTATAGACCTTATTTTATTCACTGACATTTTAAGACTTCTTTTGGTGAAAAACTACAACATATAGAACACATTACACAAATGAGTATCAAACAGTGATAATAAGACTGTATAGCCTCTTATATTATAGTTGCTGAAATAAAGGGATATGCATATTTATATAAAGCGTTTAGTAATAGAAACGTATAAATTAAAACATAATTAGTATAATAATGTACGTAATCATATAAACTTTTATGAGTAAAAGGATTTTCTAACCTCAGCTCCAATGCGTATATTTTATCATACACAAGTTGAAGATATAAGTACACTTCATTACATAAAAGGTAAGGAATACAGTCATTGTTAATAATGATAACGAAATAAAAAAATGATGGATTAACTCTCTACAGGAGTAATTTATTCAAAATTCAATGTGCAGGGTAATATATTTACACTTCTTTGAGGTTGGCAGGAGGCACTAACAAACTCCGAATTGACTGTAGGCTCCTCAGGTGGAAAAATCGAGAAGCTCCAGAGAAACGAGCCCGATATACCTAATAGTGCCGTAGCATGGTTAGCGAGCACCCGCGCTAATCCCCCACCTTTTCGACATCTGAATGTACGATTGGAATCAATAATTTGTTCACGAACCCTTGGAAGGGAGCAAAGAAAAGTGGAATACGACCGTGGAGGTGCCGAGCGATAGGGACCAGCTGGACCTGATTTATCGACTCGAAGATTGATATGCGCGCAATTTATACACTGCGCCGAAATTTATAATCATGGTCGGTGCAATACATATTGATATATATTGTTGCATTATTCATAGAAACTGGAGAATATGATATTACGAAACCTAATATAAGTTATTGCCAGTATAAGAAGATGGAAATGGAGGATGTTAGCTTTAACAATTGGAAAAATATCCCCCAATAAGAAACTGTTGCATCTTAATCAAACTTCGTATGGACACAAACTATTTTGTGTTTGAACAATTGGCGAAGCAATTTATATTACAAAGTTATACGAAACAATTTAGATGCAAAAGTTTCTTCTAAAAAAACATTTAAAAAATTTTTAAAGCTAAAAGCCTCCTTATATCGATAATAACTTATATTAGATTCCGTAATATTATATTCGTCTGTTTCTATGAACAATGCAACTAAATATATCAATTTGTAAATCGCGCGCATATAGATCGTCGAGTCGATAAATCAGGTCCAGCTGGTCCCTATCGCTCGGCACCTCCACGGTCGTATTCCATTTCTGTTTGCTCCCTTTCAAGGGTTCGTGAACAAATTATTGATTCCAACTTGTACATTCAGATGTCGGAAAGATAGGGGATTAACGCGGGCGTTTGCTAACTATGCTACGGCACTATTCGGTTATCACGGGCTCGTTTTTCCGGAGCTTCTCAATTTTTGCACCTGATCCCCCAAAGTTAACTCGGAGGTTCGTAGTGTCTCCTGTGGATTCTTAAAATAAATGTGTGGATATCGCTTCCTATGACCAGATGAATCATTACTTGTCCTGAACGAATTCACGAGCGAGAGGTTAGGAGTACATATGCCTTTATTGTTTGATATTTAAAACAAGTTAGTGAATGGTTAATAAGGATAAAAATTAATAGATTTCTTATTTATGAATTTTTGTATAACGCAAATTTAAATTTTGATTTTTACGTTCATTTTTTACGAAAAGTATTGGTTATGATTATTGCATAGGTATTGGAAAAGCATTCTGGTGCACTTAGGCACAGAGGGGTTAAGTTTTTAATATTACAAATAATTTTTGATGAATTAAAATGTCATTTATATGACTGCGTTTTATTAGTATGTTATTTTAATTTTACCGGTTTTCCTCGCTTCTCTGCTATGATTAATCCTTGCTGTATCTCATATCAAGATATCTTTGTCTTTTAAACCAGGTTTTCATTCAAGAATAAGTTATTTGCACGGTAAATTATTTATTCTTGAGTATAATATTACAATTACAATGCTTATATCACCTTTCCTAATGATATAAATTAACAAAACATCTGCATGTATAAATATTTCCTATTTCTTTATTTCACTCTTATATTATAATAACATAAGTATGGTTTAATGTTTAACCTTATGTTTTTAATAGTTGTATATATTATTTAAATTACAGCTATGTTTTTCAGCTAAAAATTATTTTTGGAAAGATTAGACCGTATATCTGATTATAATGGTAACTGTGCACATTGGTGACCATAATAATACTGTGCAATGCAAAAATTTATGAAATAAAATGTATTGTTCTATTCGCAAATAATGCTTTCTTCTGCTTACATTCATGTTTTGCAATTTATAATTACTTGCAAAATAGGCTATGATAATAACAATACTACTATTATTGATGATAATTATGAATTAATGGAAAAATTATATTCAACCTTGAATAACATGTGGAATCAATATTGTTCAGAGATTTGTGTCAAAGAAAATAAATTGTTACACTTACATGTGGCATGTCTTAATAATGTTTTGCCCCCTTTGCTGATAACTTTTGTGTTATATGTGATGTTGATTTTAAAAACATGCCTATTCCTTAATCAATTCTACAGTAAAGTTTTTACCATTGTGTTATAGCACCATCACAAATCATCAACGGCCAGAGATTATGTCTAACCCGCTTGACCAGTTTCCAGACGCGGATATTGATGACCATGGAAGGTTTAAGTACATCTTAGTAAATATCCATGACAAAGCAAACAAAACCAGCAAACCCATTGTCAGGGGTTATGGCAGAGCAGAGTGGCATGGTGAGTTAATGTCATCACTAAATTTCATAAAATTTTTTAACAAAAAGTTTATTAATATTTTTGATTAACTATTTCAACAAATAGTTCATCTTTAATTTTGGCAAACTTTTGTAACAAGAAATTTATTCATAATTCTGCTAAAATTTTTTAACAATAAATTTACTGATAATCTAAAGTATTTTAATAATAATTGTAGCAATTTCTTTGATCAAATTTTTTAAATGTGTTAATTAAAAAAAAACTTGTTTATTTACCCACGTTTGACTTATGGCAGGAGGAAAAAGCATACTGTTATTTATTTACTTTAAAGATCAGGATGACACTATGTATGATTCTTTCACATACTGTATTTGTTTACATTTGGTATTTACAATGACAAAGGTAGAATTTGTACAATTTCAAGACATTCTTACATCTAAGCGCATAAAGTTGTAGTAAATCCTATTATCCTTAAATTTATGTTAAATCTTTGTACAATATTATTATTTTAAAAACAAAATATTGTGAGATGGACCATTAGTTATGAAGAATTCTATTTCTTAAAGTTCTTTTGCTAATAATTACACGTATTTTCTATCTTATAAATGGTTTCTTAAGTGAGAACAGAAGTAAGCATAAATTTGGATCCTGATGCAGAGCAATGTAAGGTGATTAACAAGGAGGAAAGTTTATATTCAACATAAATGTTAATTTAATGCTCTTTAAAGAGAGCAAATCTGTATTTACATAAAAATTTGTCTACCTTTTGGGTAGCTAAAAATTTTATAATTACGTTAAGATAGCTATAAAGTATTATATGAATATAATTATATTTGGGATATATTTAGAATCAATTTGAGTTAAGGGTGTGGTCTTAATTTACATGCTTAATAGACGCATTTTAAAGATGAGTCTTCACTTACAGAACTTAACTTAACTTTATGTACAAAAAAGTGAAAAACACAATCTTTTCGCGGCTATTGGTCCACCTTGCAGGACATAATTTGTAGGAATTGCTGGCAGATGTATTTTAAAAATATATTCTGACTTTGCGTATCTGCACATTTAAGTTATGTTAAGGATGATTGATTAATTAATTTACTATCTATAACCAATATTTTATTAAGAATTTGACAAACTGGAGCGTACTTTAATCTCCCTTACTATAACTTCGTAAGTGAACGAATAGAAACATTTTTTAAGTGGGTGCAAAAAAGAATTTTTACATCCAGAGGTGCCAGTCATTAAAAAGATTAAGAGCCACTGCCATAAAGCGATACAAAGAAAATGAATACAAACAATGGATTACTTGATGATTTGACAAATAGCCTTTTGATTCATAATAATTTAAAAATATGCAGAGATTTAATATCTGATTTAGAACAAAAAATGTATGAGAAGCGTTACTTTGAAAGTGTTACATGTCATAGAGAGTTAAAGATTTTGATTTATGGAAAGCGTAGATTGAAGAAGATCCTTTAAATTATTCTTCTATCTGTTTTTCCCGAATTTTCGGATCATGGAAAAAAGGTTGACAGCTTAGTTAGCTATAAAACGTAGACCATTCTTTTCCTCTAATAACACAAAAACATTTTCCTCTATTTTCACAGTGCATAGTATTGAACAAAAGAAGAAAAAGTGGCAGTGAACGTAGCTTTTACAATGCATATTCGTTGTGAAATAGACCCCTTTCAAAAGGAAGTGTTTCATATGGAGCTTATTTACTGGCATACTATAGAAGATGCAAAACAGGTGCATAAACTGTGCGCTTGCATAAAAGAGCTATCTTCACTGGTACTTTTTTTTCTTTTAACTGATCTCTGTGAAAATACTACTGTGAAAATATAAGAAAGCCCTTCTTTTTTTTACACACTTGTGTACGTGCTTGCTGCTTTATAAAAGACAAAATATTTTATGAAATATGTTTATGGCTTTATGTTTGAGATAAAAGAGATTGATAAGATGTTCTTTCTTTTTGCTGCCGATGTACAAGAGCATTATTTAATCTCATTACTTCTCTCACTTCTGTGGTAAAATGGAATCATTGCAGTTAGTCAAAGAGTCATATAGGTCTTTGCAAAGACACTGTATGCAGGAACTATTTGATTTTAGCAAAACGCAACAAAGCTCCTTCCACTTTCACTGTACAAAGAATTAGTTTTCATTAAATATTATCAAGGAACCTTGCCATAGCACTGTATGAAGGAACTATTAGGCTGCAATAAAGATTTAGTAAATCTTGTTTTGCTTCTACTTTATATAAAAAACTATATGACTTTTGCAAAGATCATAAAGAATCTTTACAAAACCACTATTAAAGATCCCTTACAAACACTTTTTTGATTATTTCAAAGACCTTACACAGTCCTTGAGATGGTCACTCTCATGTCTGCTGTGTAAATTAATCATTGGATTTCATGAAAAAAATTAATGAAAATCCGTTTACTTTTATAAACGTGGAAACCATTCAACTTCACAAGGATTATAAGGGATTCTTTCATCCACAAATATCTCTTAAAAACATATTCTTGGTCACCATACGGCTCTTTTAAAGCCATCACACTTCGTAGATAGTTACTTTTTTTCTCGTTATGTAAAGAAATGATTGCAATTCGCTAAAAACAAGATTCTTGCACTTTCATTGCACAAAGGAACTAGCCGATTTCACCAAAATGTAGTCAACTTTTTCCATTTTTACTACACAAAGAAATTATTTAATTTTATGAAAGGTCATGAAGGACGCTTGCAATTATCCTTCTGGATAATTACTTTCACTTTCATTACATGAAACAATTATTTAATTTCATTAAAAAATTATGCATATTTTCCCACTGTCACGATGCAAAGAAATTATCAAATATCCATAAAGATTATAAAGTTCTTCACCTTCCACGATATAAAGCAATTACTTTCACCAAAAGTCACGAAGGATCCTTGCAAGATTAGTGAAAATTATCCTTAACAAGCACATTGTTGGTCACTAAGAGGCCCTTCTGAAGCAGCACCATGCCCTTTGGATGGTTACACCAATCCTGCATCCCTTTCGTCCCTTGTTCTTCTTTGATAGTGCCACTTCCACAACTTGTGCCTGCCCTCAGGTGGCCTCACCCTCCTCGCAATGTTCTATAAGATCCACATCTGAATCTCTTGATTCCTGGATGGGCTTCAGTTTTTCCTCCTTGCCACTTTCGCCTTCTTTCCGGTCGTCAGAATGCTCTGGAAACTTAGTATGTTCCCTGATTGGTGATGGGAAGTCCAGATCTGGATCTGCATTGCTGTGCATTAGCACGAAAGGTAGCTTGAGAGAAATCTCTCCGCCCATTGCAGATATCAATAGTTTTACCTAAGAAAATGAGAATCTCTTAAAACAATAAGCGTACATTTACAGAGTAAGACATTAGATGATGGTAAAGAGGTTAGATGATCTTGTTTTACAATCTTTGTTCTGTTAAAGTTTTATAGAAATAAGAATAGTAAGAGAAAAAATGCGATCAGAAATTTTAATATAGATCACTCTCTACTGTGTTACGCATAACAAAGATGCAGAGTTTTTTCTAACCAAATAGTAAGGGTGCCATCAAATAAACATTCTCATAATAATAAACGTACACAACGATAAACATTTGAACAGCAATGGCATTTAAAAATAATGATAATAATAATAATAGGAGTACCTTAACATAATAAGAAACATAAATTGCGAAAACATTCCTGTCCTCGGGCCCGTTTCCTGGTGACAGAACAGTGGATGCCAGGGTGGCACCAGCTTTAGCATAGCTGTCCTCGAGAGCAATCCAATTTTTGGTCGAAGCCTTAGCTGGCTGCAGGGTATAGTTGTTCTTGTAGCTTGTCCCAGGGCCAAGCGGACAGCCTTCCTGGGACGAAACCACCGCCACCACGTTCTTAAATTTGCCGTTGCTAAACATGCATACGTCAACATGTTGAACCACGAACACCTGGAAACGATTTTGGTTTTTCTGTGAATTTAAATTCTTGTGATATTTTAGTTTTGTGTAATATTTTAATGTCTTGTAATTTGTAGTTTTTTATGATTATAGTCCATTGTGATTTCTATTTCTTAAAATTTAACCTTCTTATCATTCTAATTCTCTGTATTTGACCATTGCACCCGCCATTCATCTTTTTTGTTTATTATTGATTGTTCATGTGTACTAATCATTGATCAATTAAGATCATTTTGTTTATTGATTGATTTAGTTTACTTGTTATCGATTTAGGATTTGAAGACCTATTTCGAACAATGTGCAATATTTCTACACCTCAGAAAAATGGTATATAGCAGTTACTTATTTATTTGATACTACTCGTGATACTTAGATACTTTGAAAAATTATATATAAAACTTAAAAGCCTTTTTCGATTACATTTGCTTTGTGAGACTTTTTTCATTTGTGAATACGAGCATGTAGTCTGAAGTCATCATGTTTCCACAAGAACTAATTTCAATAACATTATAAAGCAGTCAGATGGTACAGAGGAGAAAAAAAATATGCGTTTGTAAAGTACAGGGAAAAAGAATATCTCTGTTTGCATGAATGGCAAAGTAGAGACGTCGAGCGAGAAAAAGATGCAAATGTTTTGTACCTTGATTCGCCTGACAGATTTGCTGCTATTGTTGTTAATGTTAACCTCGACGGAGATAGATTCACCGTGGGCATAAATTCCACGATCGAGCCTCGCTTCGAGGCTCACACGGCCATCGCTTAGTAAAAATGGCTTTTCCACCGCGGCTCTTGGTCCAACGTTTTCTAAAAGCCCAAAAGATGCAAGGTGTCCCGGAATAATTGGAAATATTTTTGAGGTGGCTTTGCCACGTCTGAACGAGAAATGAAAATCATGTATATACATCTCTTTTTCGATTTTCTTTTCTTGGTACTTTTTTATCTAAATAATTCATTATATAAAATAACAATTGAAAGTTCTTGGGGAGAGAAATAAAGAAAATATTTACAATGTCCGAAGAACATTTGGACATACAGAAAGAAAATATCACCTAAAAGAGTAAGTAAAAAACGAATTTTTTTTAGATTGCCTCCGCTATTATACGAAACAAAAATCGAAAAAGCTATATTCATACGAAGGTTTTTCATCATTCAAACCCACCGAAGTCACTCCTAAAATATTTTCCATTTATTCTAGTATACTCTGTAATAAGAACGTGGACATGTTCATTATTACAGATCAGTATATTATTACTTCATTATTATCGAAAGTAAAAACGAATCCAATATTTTGTACTACCAAGTAATAAGTGATCCCAGAAACATCTAGACAAATTAATAATATTAATGGACAGCATTTGATTATTATTTTACCATTATTGAAAGCAAAGAAAAAATTCAAGATTTTATCCCGTTGACAGTCGATCATATTACGCGAAGTAAATATAAAGAAAAAAGGAAGTTAATCAAGCTCACCATCTTCCTTGAGTATTTCATTTTCGGTAAATGGTACACGAGTTTTGTAGAAATGATCTCTGTTAGACGCGGATCGACAAGTGGAAACCGTAAGTGGTGTCCTTCCGGGCCTTTGAATCACTCGAATTCCCATTCGAACTGTCGTTTTCCGGTGAAACCTTTCGTCTGCGCGCTCGGCTGTAATTACAATCATAATCCCTCAAATCCTTTGTCATCCCGGAATTGCTCTACCGCGTCTCCTCTGGATTACTATAAACTTAATCCTATCAGTGCCGACCGATAAAGTTAGACCTAAATAAAAAGTTACCCAAGTGTCCAATTTTTTACGCCTTTTTTCTTGATACGACTTAATTCATCACCTCATATTTCATTTTTTCCTAAGGTTTCATAAACCTTAATTATTGTCCACAAAGTGGACACAAAATGATTGACTTTCTCACACGCAATGTCATTCTGACGTCTGAAATTTTAACTCCATCACCACCAGATGGGGAAATTATTAAGTGTGAAAAGTGATTGCCCGCTAGGACCATATTCACGAGTTATCCTTAATAAAAAGTACAGTAGAAAAAAATAACATATATTGCCCGTACCAATACGTGTAATACATACAGTATGTATAATATCTATGATAAACATAATAGCTACAATACCAATAGTACATACGACGCGTGCAATTTGTAAAATGTATATGTAGGATTGTATGTGTGTGTATGCCTGCGAGTGCGCGTGAGAGTGCGGTTTTCCAATGCATGCGCTGACGGTAGGCCGCAAAAAAGAAAGGTATTTTTTTAGAGCTATGGTGGTGTAGTGGATAGAGTTTCGGACTTCCATGCGGAAGACTCGAGTTCGAATCTCGCTTATCACGTTTTGTTTTTCCATGTGATATGTATATCGTAGCTAGTGGTTCGGAACCCACCTTAAACAGTTAGGTCCTAGGTAAATGACCTTAGCAGAGTCGGTGCCAAAAATAAATTAACAAACAAACAAGAAAGGTATTTAAATGACGGCGAGAGACATATGGCGGGGAAGTGTTCCTAGAAATAAAGGGGCGAGGAGTGGCAGAAAAGGGGAAGGGAAGCGGGAGACGAGCAGAGAAGGAGGAGGAGGATAATCGAAGAGCATCAAGCGAAAGCACGATTCGAATTGCGCACTTTTGTGTATAACCATTTAACGAAAATATATGTTATTCTGTTCGATAATGAAACATCGCCTTACTTATTCACCGAAAATTTATCCTTGCATGTGTATCACGTGGAACATGTGTAGTACATGCGTGGGCTGTTACAGAAGTTCCCAGATAGTGGTTATTATTTGTAAATAAAACGCTATACTTGAAATTATCTGATTTGAGCATAAACTATAAGGCCAGCCATTACTATATGGAATAATATTTCATTTAGTTTTTCTGGGAACTTCTTGAACGCTCGATACACAATACGTACGATAGGTATTTACATACAATACCTCTGGCATATATAATAGGAGCAATATATGGAATATGTATAATGAAATATGTACAAATACGTGGACTCACCGACGTATGCTCTAACGTCGTAACTTGTGCCAATTGGTGCACCATTGTATTCCTTGGCCGGGACAAGCTGGACCGAGGGTGGTGCCAAAGGAGTGATTTCCATCGTGAATGCGTGGGCGTTCGGACCCAACCTCTTCACCAGAGCTTCCTGAAGGGTATTGGATTAAATTATGCTTCCTCATTCGCATTTGCCCCTCTCGAGATCGCGGAAGATTTATCACAACTTTCTAATTAACTTGGATCTCTTCGAGGAAAAATGAGCTTTCTTCGCGGAAATACGGGATGTTTTAGAATAAATGAGGAACATCTTTAGAGGGAAATTGGGCACATTTAAATGACAAAAACAGTGAATTTTGGATCGGGATAATTATTTATACGTAACGATCATTAAAGGCCTTCAAACTTGTAATAAAAGAATTAAATAAAATTTCCAGGAAATTCGAGCGATGCCTACAAATGAGAGTGAAAAGATCTTTAATGCGATATTTCGAAGATTATATTCAGATGCGAGCAGGTCGTTTTAAACGTCTCTTACGAAAGCAAGCAAATAGAGTTTTTTGAAAACCATATCTACTGATTAGTTTAGCTAATGTTGCTATCAGCTTAACTAATTTTTTATCTTTTCACCATATGATATTATAATTCTTCTTAGTAAGCAAATTTTGCGCAAATACACAAAAGTTTTCTTTGTACTTCATTATTTCTTGTCGTACATTTTATAACTGTTATTTGTTATGATATTATTCATATTATTTCAGTTACATTCATAAAATCCCAAATTTGGACTTGAAACGGGAATATTTAATTTAAAGGATTTAATAAACAGATTCTGAAGTTTATACATCCTCAAAAAAGATCGTCATTATTCGTCGTTTGTGAATCAATGTAATTTTTCTTTCTTCATTTTTCAACTTCATGAAAATAGTTTATCAAACCGTTTAACAATATTGACTTTGATTGTTTCGATTCGACTGTAATATTGTTTCTAATTATTATGCAGGATATTTGCATTTCCATTGTTATATTTTAGTAATTGCGCCTTTCTCATCGTGTTTATCGCAATCGCCCTTATAATGTGGTTGTCGTCGTCCCACTCGTTTCACACCTAAAATTTTTTGCTTAACCGTCCTCTCCCTCTTTAGGGCTATTTGGCTCCTTTATATCTATCGCCCCTTTCTATAGTCTTTTTGTCCTCAGTATCCTTTCTATTTTTCCTTTCACAAAAAATAATTACCGTCATCAAGGGGTTCGACTTTTGTGATACTTTAGCCGTCTGCCATTTTTTTCACTCGGTGTTTTTTGTTTTAATTTTTCACAGATAGATGTTTAAGAATAAGTAATCATTGTTTATTAAAATATTTTATGTACATCAAGTACATCAAAATTTAATAACCGTGCTGTAAGTAAAAATCTTCGAATGGATTTTCTATATCACACTAATTGACCATTTCAGGAAAATCGATCTTTCTTTACAGTTAAAGCTAATATACAAAATTATTTGGTATTATTCTTTATGTTTTTTTTTTATGCGAGATGAGAATATTCGCGTTTTCTAGAAAGACATGAAACCGTTGTCCGATCAAGTATTTTAATCTTGAATATTATTCACCATAAAATTTGACGCCTTGGCTTAAAATTAGTATCGTGGGAAGGATTTATCGCGCTTTATTAATTAACTTGGCGCTCCTCGGGGTAAATTTTCCTTCCTTTGCGGATATACCGGATATATTAATCCTCGAAATTATTCACCATTATTATACGTGGCATTGGGTTAAATTAACATTTTTGGATACCTTTTGGGCATGTTTTGTACGTTAAAGACATTTAGAGGAAAGTTATAGTATGTGTATAAAGCCATTGAAATAATTTATATTCCTAATATATATTAAGAATACAACTTTGTTTCTACCAATTTTTTCCCGCTATTCGAGGCTTGATTGTAAAAAACTGGTTATACATTTATGATTCATAGTATTATATATTGTTGGCCTCTACTTTCTCTCATCTTTCGCGTAGCGTATATACGAATTTCGCGTTGAAAAAACACCACTTATCGCTAAAGCAATCTATAGGAAGACTTTGGAAGCAAAGTTGTACACCTTATATATATAATATGATTTAATAAAAAAAGTTAGTTGTTTCACAAATAGCCGAGTAATGTGGCGTCGGACCACTGAATGAAGTCAAACGACACAATACCACGCAGCAATGTTCTGTTTACTTAATAGACATTAATATAGTTAGGCATATATAGAGATTTAAATGGACCGCCAATGTGTAATTTGCGCGAAAATTTGCTTCCTTACACATTTAGTAGCGTCATGAATTATGCGTGAGTATAAAACTAATTTAACTCTATAATATAAATTGCAATATTATGTGGTTTACTTAATATGAATTAAATTAATTGGATATATTTAAAGATTTAATTTAATTTTTGCTTTTTTGTTTTATTAAGAATACAGCAACGTAACATAGAAGAACAGAATCTATTTAAATTGCTAATGTAAAATACCATGTTAATTGGTTTATTTAACAGAGGTACATTGAGCTAGACATATTTGAGAATTTATACAGAGGATCAACAATGAAAGTTAGAGGGAATACGGAAAAAAAATTCTACTTTACTCGAGTGGAAATCGAGTATGGTGAGGCAGCTCGACGCAGGGTTTGACCCTGGCCCGTATGATCCCCTACCGAGCTGAGCATATCCCCTCCTGTTAACCGAAATGCTTGACGCGCGCAGGATCACGATGCAGAGTCCTTGAACTAATGGACACCGTGATAAACCCACCTGCATATACCACTTGGAGGATACTCGATATCTAGAGTGTATTATGCCGTTCATATGGAAACGCTTAATTTATTTCTTTTTTTTTTTTTTGAGAATACTCGGCAGGTAGAGTGGATAATAATATTTTTATTGCCACTTTTTATTTAACTTTAATTAACGAAACAGACCTATAGGCATTATTTATTTAACTTTGAGTGCTAGTTTAAATCCACTTGTATGTGCTGTTTATATTTTTGTTTATGTTGTTTATTATTATTGAATTATTTTATTTTTCTTCCAATATCTGATGAAACCTTGCAGTTTAATTATGTACAAAGAATAGAAGAAATCAGCTGTCATTTCATTTATTATCAAATAATGGTATAAATCCCCTTGCACGTGCCGCACGTAACTTTGAGGGCATTCAGCGCGTAGAGAGTATCGTAACGTATTTATCGAAGCATTATATTTATCTTCAAATAACGGTATAAATTTATGCGCATGCGAGAATTTACTTGGCACATAACATCGAATTTACTGTTTTTATTAAATTATTATATATATTAATTATCTAGTACTTTTATAATCAAATATATTTATCTTTTTAATCATTTATAACTTAGTTTAATTATTTAAAAAAAATATATATATATATATATATAGTTTTACTAAATGTGACGTTTAACCCGCGCACTTGTGGATTTGTGTTCTTTTCGTTTATTTTTATTTAACCCGTTCAAAAGCGGTTTGACGATAATCCAGGATAAGCTGTGGTTTAAGCTGAGGAAAAAGAAAAACCTGCTCAAATAATTCTAAGGCATAGACAAAGTTTAGCTTGCGTTCAAGGCCGACATTGCATTTGCCCAACGTGAGATCGCGTTTCTTAACAATGGGACTGTACACTTTTCTTTATGTACGCTGAAATTGTACGGCCATTTGGACGGGTATCGGGTGTCCGCCTTAACAAGGCGTACTCAAGATTCTTTCCTCTCTTCAATTGCTTTTTTTTTTGCCATTTTCCTACTTTCGTTCTTTTAGTTCCTTTCTTCTTTTATATATTTTTTTTATTTTTTGTTCTCTTTGCTGTTTCCCTGCTCTCTTTTTAATACGTTGACCGCTATCCTACCACTATCCCGAACGAGGCTCGAGGTGTAAGCAATCTAAATTTTTAGTCTAAGCAAATCTAAATATTTTTTCCTCACTACTCAGCTGAGCTTCATTTACGCTCTTACGTTGTCTGATGAACATTTTAAGAATCAATAAATAAAGATATTAACGGAATATACTGCTCGACTGAATGATGGTTCTAGTATAAATGCAGCTTTCACAAAATTATTTTCTACATTGCTGTTACTGGATTAGACAAACGTTAAGGAATGCCCGAGCAAGTGCTCACCAGTAATTTTATTACTCTATAGAAAACTCAATCCACATGTGACCACATAACGAACTGGTCAATTAACCATACAACATTCGGTGAACGAATACTTGCTCAAGTAAAGATTAATTAAAACGTGGAAAATCGTATTGCGCTGCTTACAATCCCAGGCGTTTAAGCCAGGAGCGGTAGTTTGAGAGCCTCCGTGGAAACATAGTCGTAACCCACATCTGGGTTACGTGACGTTCAACGTGTTAATGTATTTTCATTATTATATCAAGATTTTATTTTTATGCCTACTATGGAATAATAGATTTGCAAATTGCAAGAAAAGAAAATATTTACGATATTTGTAGAAAAAGAATTGTGGTCACGTACGATATCAAATTCATCGCATTTCAACTCAGAGATGATGTCTTCTGCGAACATGTAACTCGCGTTATGCAACGTAATGTAACTGGGGAGGTTCTATTCGTCAAATGAATTTGTTGTGGTTGGTTTAAAAATATACGCAGAACTATTTCCCTATTAGACTATTCGACGTTATATGGTTAAGACTTGTACAAAGGAGTGACCGACGGTATGGCATGTCGAAGATTGTGGAAAAAATAAAGGAAAACAACGGAAAAAGGTGATGGAGCTGATAAGGTAAACGTGATTTTTCGACACGCACAAATAACTCTGTTACAATGCGTGTTATCTTTGTTAACCCTTTACCGCATAATTACGAATGATACTTGTCTATTTTTATCATCTTTCACATTTTTTTCTTGTTTCAAGAATTACTATCGATATAAAAAATATAAGTGTGATCGCACAAATGATTAAATCGTATACCATATTTCTCACTATTAATAATTTGTTATTGAAGAGGTTAAGGGTCGTGGATTGAAATATTGGCAATGGATAAAAGAAGAGGTGGATAGAAAAAAATAACTTACAAATCAAAATCTCATAGCTTTGTATATAGATTAATATTCTAATGTCATTGCAAAAAAGAAAAATTTACCTTTCCGCGGTACAATGAAACTTATTTCGATAAATACGCGAAAAAAAAATGCGGATACCTGCAGAGGTGTAATAGGCTCCTGATGATCAGTTGTCGAATAGGGCGGATACAATTGCGCAAGGCACATTACCGCCTCGTTACAGAATTTCAAGCCCATCACCTCTTCGTCCTCCCGTCCGTAACGAAAGGTCAGAGTTACCTGTCCATATACCTGTGAAATGGCCGATAGGAAAAGCTCCTTTCACGTTTTCTTATCATATATATGTATATATATATATATCGATGGATATGCCTGTAGGGTGCGTTCGAAAACAATTCGAATCATTTTAGAGCTGACATTAACAGATCTAATTGATAAAAAACTGTTCGTAAAAAACACTTTCTTTCCTAGTTACAGCGAATTTGATATTGCGCCGATTTTTTTTTTACATGGAACGGCTATTGAAACAGCAATCATGAAATTAAATTTTCAGTGTACACATTAATCTATTGACTTTTATTCTTCGGAGGTGATCGACTTGCCAAATGAGCCGAAATATCGACGTATATAGACGATTCATTTTGTATGATACACAGAAATGTCAAAAAAAAATACTTGCAAAAAAGGCAAGACAAGATGGAGGTTCTATTCATCATCCCCTGGTGTGTATCGATAAGAAAAGTCAGTCAGCTTTTGCCGCCAGAATGTCAATCGATGAATCGGATCAACAACCAGAAATATGATTAGCTCTATTCGTACAAACTTGGATGCGGTTATTGATTTACGGAAGTCATGTCTTAGCAACGAATCTGTGAACCTTGAGTTGTATCAGTAAACCAGTGAACTTGAAGTTGTACTCAAGGTCATGGGAAGGTCGTAGTATTTCCAGCCTTTGAGTTAATTTTGACCCCCGCTATCACGTTATGATAATAAAATTATTTATGTATTCGCATTAAAAAAAACGCACTACAATACCTTTAAAGTCGCAAAAAAAGTTTACCCTCAGAAAATATTTTAACTATCGTAATATTATCCCGTTGTGCAAAGTAATGCGTTCCTTTAACATTCTTTCCTATCATAAAAATGCAGCCAGATGTTTAAGATGCTTAAAATGAAGGAGACGTTTTGTGTACACGTATTTGACTATCCGTGTGTTTTGATGGTCAAGCACACATTCTACTCACCCTTTTGTCCTGCAAGAAATCAGGATCAACCAGCAAAACTCCCTGCAGCTTATCGATCCTCGCCTCACTTACGATTAGGTCCCTGCTGGCTAGATAAAGGGTCAGCTTACTGTTAGGCGAGGACTTTTTGTACACCCTACAACAAAGAGGAATTATTCCGATCCTTGAAAAAATTTGATTTAACCAATATGAAGGTAAATAATAATTTAAACAAAGATAAAACTGGGAAATGCACTGTAGATGTTAACAGAAGAACCTTCTTCGAAAAAGTTGTACATAAAAAAGAAAATTCCGCAGGATTTGGGATGTACATATATTTACATAAAATAAATTTTTGATCAGCTGCACGGTGTAATACACACAAACATATACACCAAGCACGCACATTTATTTATTCATTTGTTCGTTTCATATATATTTCCAAGAATGGAATCAATGAAAATATAGAAGAGAGTAGGGGAAGTAAATTTTATTTACCGTCGGTTACGTTACTGCAGGAACAAACCTTAAATAAAGTTGTATTTCTCGATTTTGAAATTAACTCGTGAAGTAATAATGGTATCTCAGGGAATGAATTCAATTTGAATTTCGGTGAGAGGATATTTACTACATGGGTAAAATCCTCATGGCTTTAAATATAGGTAAATATTTCAAAGTTATTAACAGATAAGAAAAGCTGCTAAAGTGAAATTAATTTGATTAAGATAAGGGAAATTCACACGATGCACATCAAAGAGCTTTACTAACTAATTTTTGTATATACGGATGATAAGAAGTTAAGGATTATTAGCTGCACAACTTCCGTCGTTTTCAAATAGATAGCTTTAGCGATAGGTAGTGGTTTTTTCGACGCGGGATTCATACGCTGCCCGAAAGATGAGAGAAAATAGTGGAGGACGGGCAATAAATTTAATCATATATGTATCACCAGTTTTTTTTTACAATAAAGCCTCGAATTTCGGAAAAAAAGCAGCGAAAGCAAAGTTGCACACCTAATACATAGGGCGTACGGGTAGAAGAGCAAATTTAATCTTTAATCTCTCACAAATTGGTTTAAAGGGATTTGAAAAATAATTGTACCCGAGAGCCTGGGCAGCTCGGTGGTCAGATCAGTCGCCCAGAAATCAAAAGGTCCCGGGTTCAATTCCCGATTTTTTAAAAACCACTCGATCCGATTTTTTTCAACGCCAGTTTTTGTATTAATTGTCACTCGTGGAAGTGAAATCCCACATAAAAGTGACCATCATTTGAATTAGAAAATTCAATTCATAACTTATGTAATTAAAGACCACACCAATTAACGAATAAGAGGAATTCACAGGATGCTCAAGGACCGTTAAAGGCCAATGGGTTAAGATAAAAGGTGAAATAAATGCCTCGTAAAGTTTAATATTGCTAAACGTTTTGAAGTTATTTCTAAAATAAATTTAATTTTCTTTAGTTGAGATGAAATCTAGGAAGTGGTGGTATTCCGCCTGACTATTTTTCAAGGCTTGCTTGTTGTTTGTTTTCCCTTAACGAGAACTCGTCGGCGCTGAGGGGATGAAAGCGGGTGAGGGGATGGGGGAGAAAACTTCTTTCTTCTCTTTCCTTTGGCCACGATCGAAGGAAAGTTTGAATTCCACGGTTAAGCGAATTTTTTCCCCAGTGAGGAACCAATATTCTCACTCTCGCTCGGATTGGAACTCAGCCGGGGAAAGTGATCCCTTTCATTCAAGATGAATTCTGACTTTCAATGTTTATCGTAGATAATTTTAATTTGAAGATTGATTTGAACATTCGTGAAAATGCATTTCCAATTCTAATTTTAGATAAGTGTTACTTGAATGTAGAGTTGAATATTTGTGAAAATCAATATCCAATGAGTATCGCACATAATTATCGTCTGGATAGCAATTTGAAATTGAGCAAATATAGATTTCTAATATTTGTCGCACATAAGCGTCACTTGAAAACCGATATGCATATCAACATGTATTTGAAGAATTTGTCACAAATAAGTGCCACTTCAAAATCGATTACAATATTTGTAATTATAGATTTAGAATATACAATATACTGCAAGTAATCGTCGTTTAAAGACTGATTTGAAAGTAACAAACATGGATTTTTGTCGAGAAATTAATTTATATGTATGAAATATCGATTTCTGCACGAAGATCAATTTAAAAGTGTCAGATATGGATTTTTATCCTTAGATAGATATAGAAATGTGTTAATATAAATTTATAAGATTGGGATACTTGCATAACAAAAAGGCGTTTGCAGGAAGATTTGTTTCTAATGTCTATCCCAGAAAAGTACGAATTTCAGGCTTAAGCAAATATTCGCAGCAATGAGGAGGCAATATGCTCACTCTCACTCGGATTGAAATTCCACTGGGGAAAGTGATCCTATTCATTCAAGATAAATTCGGTTCGAAACATCGTGGAAATCGATTTCCAGCGATTATCGCAGATTGGTATAAATTCCCAATGTCTATCTCAGATAATTGTCGCGTGGAGATTACCATAACATTTTGCAAACATAAATTTACAATGTTTATTGCATATTAGATCGGTTTAAATGTTTGCAAATATAGAATTGCAATGTTCATTGCAAATCAGTGTCGCTTGGAGATTGACTTGAAAGTAGCAAATATCGATTTTAAAGTGGGTCGAGGTCAAAAGAATTTATGTTACGCAACCTTGTCCTTTATTCCAGACAAATGTTGGTTTGAAACTGGATTGACTGTTTATCGCTAATAAGTATCGTCTGGGGACCGATTTGAATATACGTGAACATAAATATTAAATAATGGATAATAGAAGAATATATTGAAGATTATGATAATCATGTTTTTTAGTACAGGTAAATGTTAGCTGGAGATTAATTGGAATATTTATGTGTATGGATTTGCAATTCTCATTGCAGGTAAGTATTAGCTAGAAATCGATTTGAAAGTATGATATAGGGATTTTTGCCTGGGTTGATTGGGATTTAGCAAATATAGTTTTTTATCTGCAGGTTGGAGATACAATAATTTATGTTAGGTAGCTTTATTGTTTATTCTATACTTAAAATAGAAAATATGATTATCTGTCGTATATTCTTTTCCTTTTTGCTACCTTAAAGCCCACAGCCACATGTATATGAAATTGATCATTAATGGATACTTATCTGCGAGAAGTGCTAGAAATATATATTCGTGAATTATTAAATTAATCTCTAGTGAACATTTTTCTCGAATAAGGTACAAAGTTACCTGATATTAATTTTTTACTCTCGTCTAACTTGCAAATTCATAATATGCTACCTTGAAATCAATCTTTAGGCAAAAATTGTCATGTTATTTTTAAATGATTCCAAGACATTCCATAGATTTGCAGCGCTATATTCAGAAAGTGAAAAAAAATGCAAAGATACTTGCCTTTGGCTGCAAAATGCCGAGTCTGATGCGTCATCTGAATTTGGATCCATTTTTCCAGAAGAAAATTGCAGAGAAATATTTGCGAATCTCCTCCGGAAAAGTCACGCAATAACTTTTTTCCAAAACGTTGTAAAATTCTGTTTATTTGATCATTATAGGTAGCAAGAAATCGTGATTAGTTTATTTTTAAATAAATGATTTTTATATAATAGCATTTGGATTGGTATTAATAAGGAAGTGTATTACTTTGAATATAATAAGTATAAATTCCAGGAGTCCTTTAGACAAGACACAAAATAACCTTTATTCTAAATGTCGGTCATATCTGTTTATTTGGTCTATATTTTTGTTAACAAACCGTGCGTATTTTTTAAAACAAGTCGTAGGTATCTAATAATGCTTTAATTGGCATAAATAATTAATTGTGCATATCAAATATTGTCAATGTAATTTTGTTTTCTGATTAGTATGTAACATTTATCTGATACACTGACATTTATTATAAATAACGACGGTTCAGTTAAAACACCGATAGTTTTTACTCTGACCATTACTGCATGTACTGATGATTTACATTACATGCTGATATTTGATTGTAAATTCCGAACATCCGTTTAAAATACTGATCAGAAATTTATTATAAATACCAACCCGACAAATAACCCTCTTTTCACAAAAAATTCTTTTACTGCTCGGAAAACACATGTTTACCTTTGAGACCACTCTCTCTTTGGTAATATCGTTTGTAAACTTCAAAATGAATTTCTGCACGCTGTTTACAAAAATGTTAAAAAATAATTACGTTTTTGCATAATTACTATAACTTTTCGTATATTTTACGTCCCACAAAATATATTGCATTGCACAGGAAAACATTCAATTTTTGCGTTTCTCCATTATTCATGAATTCTTTTCAACACATTTATTAAAAATTATAATTAGGGGATTCAACGACAATTTTATCTGCAATTCTCTTGTATTAACATACTAAATCGAAATTTCTAAGTGGGTTTGTCCAAATCTGTATTATTTACATATATTTTGATACGCTTTTGACATTCTTTTTTTATTACATGTTATACACATAAATATACAAAGACTACATAGCCAAGTAAATAATACACAAATACATAGGCAACAAAAAATTCTACATCGTGTAATGAAGTAGGGTTTACCTAAAAACGAAGAGGCTCGCTAATATCTTTTCACTTAATAAAAATGATCCTGCTTTTATCCACTTTATACAAATTAATTATCACGATAAAGTAACGTCCAGTATAATTAACACTTGTAATAAATCATGCAACGCTTTCATCAAAAATTATTCAATAAAAATCTATTTTTAATGTAATGATTCGTAAAAATTAATAATGGTGATAATTTAACTCACAATACGCTCAGGACTTGTAACAATTTGCTTTACGCTTACGCCAAAATTAGTTATCGAAGTAACTCGGGAAACTTAGTCCCTTGTTTGTATTTATTGAGTTTCGAGTAAGAAAATATACTTTGTTTATCATCAGATTTTTACAAGTTTACATTGACAGTGAGTCAATTTTGAACGTGATCAAGAGTTTTAATCATTCCCGAAACACTATATTTTTAAAACCGCCTGTCCGAGGAAATCGAAAAACCGAATGACTTGTATTCTTCGAATCCCATTTCGTAATTCTCGGCCCGTCGAAATTTCGTGGAAGATTTTGGTGCAAAAATACACGCGATTCTTTTTCTCAAATTCGCCGCTCGCCCGTCGGACGGAGCTTTTGGCATTTATTTTTAAGCGATTGAGAGGTAAAAGTGCGGGGAGAAGACCGAGGACCTTCCTCGAGCACGGTCCGGTGTCTACTGGGCCGGTGACGCAGGCGTCGCGACGCCCGGCCGTTTTCCAGGCCTCCGTAATAATCCGCGAAACATTTCGCCTTTTGGAGCCGACCCCGATATAAGATAGTTTCCTCTATATCGATATTTTTTTTATACGAAATAAGAAGTTTCTTTTCACACTGAACTAACACGTGTAGCCGGTTTAACTCGGTGATTTTGTCTTGCATAAATTTTCAATTTTGGGAAGTAACCACGGCAATATTCTGAATCACGTTTTTGGCATTCATGTAATTACGTTCATATAGTAAACAGAATCCGTGATAATACATTTTACCGTTCCTCAACCCTTCAACGCGTTCCGTGCCAGACCGATTTTTTGTTACTTTCGAATTTGTTTTTATTTTAGTTCAAGCCATGCGGGGTATACCTCGCTATGCCATTACAATTTGCTTCTAACGTATGTCTTACGATTTTTATAATTGATAAGAAAGAATGTCTCTTTAATTGTTCGTATTGCAAGGAAAATTCTGAATAACCTGAATGGCAAATTCAGCATGGGGCATATACGACGCACGCGGCATGGAACCTGTTAACCATGGACTTTCAAAAAATCCATTTTTAATAAGTGGTCATCCCATGGGAGGCATATACTTCCCCCCACTGTTGCGTTTATAGTGCCAAGGGTGCTTTGGATCGGGCTTTGTACAAAGTTAACACGTTCCGTACCACATGTACCATTTATGGTACATGTAAAGATTAATCCTCAGAGCACGTGCACAGTAAAGAGTACATATAGGCATATTTATCACATGTGCTGTAAATATGTATTTCATGTCAAATATAATTCTGTAAAATATATTTGCACTAAGAGAATGGGGCATTATAAAGAATGCAGTATAAAACAAAATACATAAATTTGTTTAATTGTTATATATTCGATAATTAATAATTGGATATTATAATAGTTGCAACATAATTTCTAACAGAAACAAATGAAAAACGAAAAATGTTATCTTGCTCTATTTACCTATTATGTCTTTTGGTATCTATTTTATTTTCCTCATTTTTTACTCAACAGATTCGAATAGAGCAGGTTCTTTTTACTAATCAAAAAGTTTCATACTGACCGACTTTTAAAATGGAACTGATGGCAGCACCACGTGTACCGTAAATGGTACAGGATATGATAACTACTCTGAACAAGCTAGTTACTTATGGATCGATGAAGTAATGAAATATTGTGTGATAATACATCAGTAAAAATATGGAAATTTGGGCAAAAACGGCCTGGCACGGAATGTGTTAATAAATATGGTATACACTTTTTCGAGACAATTTATTTTGATGCATATAGGAAAGAAAAAATAACTTATCAACATCCTGCTCATACCTCTGGACTTATAAACAAAAAATTGGGAGAGTGTATAACTTTTACTAATTACACATGTATGTATGTATTGCAGAAAGATATTTTTTATCTATCAATTTGTAAGTTAATAATAATGATACATTACTGTACATTGTAATCATATCGATATTGAAGTGTTTTCTCCGCAATCATATTTTTAATAGAAAACTAGTTATCAGCATGCACGGAAATCAATTGGAATAAATATAACATAAATATATAAATACAGAAAAACCAATGAAAATTGATTTACAATGTAATTGTAATTATGCATAACATAAGCGAAATCTCGTTAAAACTTCGATATCAAAGCATTTCGTCCATAACGATTGCCGGAACAAAACTAGTTGCCTTAATACATTGAAATAAATCGCTTTACAGAACATTTTGGTTCTACTAGCCTTTGCGAGTTACAATTAAAGCAGATTTCCGTAATAATTTGCAAAACAATTATTTCAAAATTAGTTAGCAGAATATATCGAAAGAAATAAAAATTAATGACTTTGTAAAAATACTTTTTGTTTTCATTATCCTGTACAAATTTATAATATAATAATCATAGTCTCTCGATAGATGATTCTAATATCAAAGTTTTTTAATCAAAAAGTTTTTCATACGAAATTAGATATTCAGATAGATCTAAACAGACCGAATACATTTTAAGTAAAATTAGTGTTTTGTATAAATCAAAATAAGTACAAATAAATTGTCCTGCAAAAATAGATTTTGTATTTATCACTTTTACAGAAATGAATAAAAATGATAATTTACGTTCCAATTTGACTTTGATATAAATTTGATTTTTGATATAAATCGAGATAAATTATATTATAGATAAGCACTTTGGCTTTATTAGTGATTTTTACAGATCGTTGATGTTAGTAAATTGATATTGACTGAAATCACGTCAAAAATATTAAGAAAAATGAAATTAATCTCAATATTTTACAAGAGTTGTAAAATCTCTTAAATGTTGGCAATCACACGTGGCTTTAAATTTAACAATTCTTTAAATTTAGAAATTGCTTTGCTATTCCTTATATTATGTTAATAATTTATATCTTTTAGATTGCAAATTTCCGATCACTTGCAAAACAAATAAAAATTGACACTAGATCTTTTAACTTGCAAATAATTAAAAAATGCTATGTTAACAATTATTTCCGACCTTCTATTTACAACGATTCCTGTCATTTCGAAGATAACTAAATTAAAGGAGAAATTTTGAAACATGCAAATGTTGCATAGCTTTGACAATAATTCTTGACTCTCGAACTACTTTAAACTTTAAATTTGTAAGGAGTTGTAAAATCTACAGTATCTTAACTGTAATATCCGACATGTTGTTTGTAAGGATTTTTATCATTTTTAAGAGAATGAAATTGACAAAGGGATTTCAAAAAGTGTTCGGCGGCACGTGGGCCGTTTGAGGTCATGAAGCAAGAGTATCTCTGACTAACAAGGATACCGCATCTGAATCTGCTTTTCCATCCCCTTCTGAAGATCCACCACCCTACTCCTCAAGGGATTCGCCGATTCCACCCTCGACATTTGCATTATTCCTCCCCCCCTCTTATGCCGACGGACGATTATCGATTTCTCCAAACCGAAAGAGGGAATTTGGACATTTCGTAGGTACTCGAAAGTCAAGAATTGCCTAACTTTTGATCCCCTTATCATCCTTCTTTATTCTTCCGTATGCCATGCCGAAGTCAGTGGTAACTCGTTTTAGACATTTACACTGAAATGACGAAAACATCTCTCCGTCAGTTTACACGTATGAAGATTAATATACAAAAGCGCAATAAAGAATATTCGATATTAATGTTTAAAATTAACGTGGCTATCATTTAGTAATAAATTATTTTAGAAACAAAAGTATAATATTTTGCATGTGTCCTTGATCTACGTAGTTACAGGTTTTTCAAATTAAATTCACCCTTTTACAAACCAAGTTCTTTTACATGAACATTATATTTAAAAAACAAGGAATAATGTTAATTACATAATAAGAAATCAAACATTTTATCATCATTCGTACAATTACATAGCTGCATATGGAGATAAAGGTATGTATGAAAACCGTGTGCAGATAATTCAGTAATTCAATAATAATAATAATTCAAACAAAACCGTTTATAAGCTAGGTTATATGTATATATGTATATAGTAGATATAACCCAATCTATAAACGGTCCTTATTGAATTATTATTATTATTGAATTACTGATTTACCTGCACACAGTTTTCATACCTTTATCTCCACACGGAATTATGTAATTGTATGAATTATTACAAAATTTTTTATTTCTTACTATTTAATTAAGATTATTTGATATTTTCAAAATATAATATGTATGTAAAAGTACTTGATTTGCAAAAGAGTGAATTTAATTTGAAAAATCTGTAAGAAAGAAACTGTGCCATCGTAAATCTCGTCACGATTATCTTCAAAAAACTTGCCGTGGAAAGGGTTAAGAGCGATAAGGCACACGGTAACGGAGTTGAACGTGTTTGCCGAAAAATAATATTGGCCTCACCGCTACTACTGTTTTTCTTTACATTTTTTCTTCGCCATAATCTTTAAAAAGGGATATTGTCAGTCACGCTTTGTATAGATCTCGGCCGTGTAACACCAAAGTATAGAATCTAATATAGAAATACTCCTATATTTGTTTGAACTAACAACGCTGACAAATAATTCGAGATATCTAAACATATTATAAATAAGCCGTTTATTTTGAAAGGGGCCCAAGTCTTTACGTTCAAATCGAGATATTTAAGAATTTGCCTTTCAATTAAATTAAAAATATACGTATAGGATACCAATGTGTTACACTGCTTGAGTGTATCTAAGAAAGTTACATTTACAATTTCTATAACAATAATAGCAATTATTAAGCGGATTATATGTGTTTTCTTGATACAACTAGTTAAGCCAATTTTAAATTAACGACTAGGTTCATCATGTCCTTATATTATGTTGCTCTATTCTTATTATATTTGTATAAAGTGGTATCAATACAATATTTTCAAATTTGTGTCTAAAATTATCGTATCGTCTGAACATGTTTAATTGCAAAATGTTGTTTATGACAACTAACTTAATGTTGTACACGTTACTACGGTTAGTGAAAAATAATTGACAAATGGACCTGGGCCACTTTTAAAATAAACGTCCCAAATATTTATGAAAAGAATGGGGCATAAAGAGGAAAAGTAAATGGATCCATTTAACTGTTTACATATGATAGTAAAATGACAAAATACATCGAGATATGAGATACATGATCAGATTCCCCTGAAGCCATAATTTCAGGCCGAAAGACGATATTCTATAAATTAATAATATAATGGGGATAAACCGTGAACATTTCTCGCGTGTGAGCTTTTTAAAATTAGCGTTTTCTTATATATGGAGATAAATAAGTTCATACAGACGAATTTTAAGTAATCACTTTTATAGATGTCATTAACCCTTTGCGCTCGAAAGGCGACTCTCAGTCGCCACGGCGTTTCATGCGGCAACTCGAGTGGCGGGTGAAAAGCGACAGTCTTTGTTTACGTTAGATTTTGTTACCTCCAATGCATACGAGCGCAGTATTGGTTCGTGAATAGATCCCTCAGCTGTTTATGTTCTTTCGTAGAAAGTGTAAAATGATGTATTTTAAAATGGAGATCAAATAAAATTAATCTCAAATTCCCCCTGCTATTGTGATTCATGCACCGATTTTAAGATCAAAGGATTTTATGCTTTTCAGAAATGAAATTTGCTGCAGTGAAGATGAATTAGATTTTTAACTATGATGAACTTTGAACTTTGAATCAAGGATGTACGTAGGTAAATGTTTTATAAATTATCATACGAAAAGAAAACAGACCTGAATGTTACAAAATGATATTTGTGAAGGTATAAATATAGATAACTTATTAAAATATAACATTTTTGTAAATTAATTTGTATATAGAGCAATTTATATCACCTGCTAGACACCATGTAAAATACATATGCGTAAAACCATATGCAGTTACTGCGTTGTCCGATCGAAAAAGTCATCAAGCACAAAGGGTTAAGAATAATCAATTATTAGAGCGTTACAAAAATAACTGCGATTTTTATTATTTAAATATCAATTGTTTTTGCATCCCATAAATAATTTACAGTATAATTACGCAATGCAATACCTGTATTTTCTACTAATAATTTATAATGTAATTAAATATTAATATTTAATTGATTAATTAAATTCAGAAAATAAAATTAATTAAATTAAAATTAATATTAAATCCATGTTAATATTAAAACACGATATGGCATTAGGTTTTAAATATTTCGCAATCTTGAAATAAAATCTCTATACCGAGCATTTCCTCTGTTATCATCATTTTAATGAAACAGAAGCTCGGGGGCAGTACCAGGATAACGAACGATCAGATTCTCTCAAAACAATCGTTTGATGCGGAGAAATCGTATTTCGCAAGTTAGTAATAATAGCGATAAATAATATTAGGTTATCACAGAAGTATCTTTTGTTAACTGCACGCAGCTGTTTTATCTGGCAATGTTTACACAAACGTGAAACTTAATTTGTCAAACGTCGTAGTTTTTCCTTTCTTTATCTTCAGTCGAACTCCAGCTGTATACATAAGTCCATAAAATAATACAAAACAAAAAACGTTGTGCAGCCGTTATTTCCTTATAAGATGAAAGAAACTGTTGGGACAACCTAATATTTTTTACATCTTAAGTTTTTTAAACAAAATTAGCGGTTGTAATGAATTGAGAAAATCAACTTGTAGAGGCACGTTTTAGTTTACTATTATTTTTTTTATGATGTATTAACAATTCCGATACGACTGTTTATCACCAGTATAATTCCGCTATACAAAGAGTCGAATCGCAAATAAGCAAATACGTAACATACGCTTCACCACGAAGAGTGTAATTGTTGATACTTTGTAACTTCGTATATTAACGTTATTATTTATTAATATATATTATATATTTATATATTAATTAAAATCATGGATAGACGACCCATAAAAAAGAAAGAAAAAATTAGTAGTGATGGAAATTAAAAAAAAGCAATACTATCTTCGGCTAATGAGGAAACATCGGTCAGCCAAACACCCCGTTTTTTCTGTGGCATTGTAAAGAACTTCGAGATAAGCAGTATTCCATTCCTGCTACTTTCTGGTTATTGGGGGTGAAAACATCCCTTAATGGAAACTCAACATTTTTGTATTGCAACACATATTTTAGAAACTATAATATACACCAAAAAATTCTTCAGATAAAAATCGAATAGTTAGCAACTTGTGTAGAGTACTTCATAAAAACTCGTTTTTGAAAAAATATTTTTAGTTACTGTCAACTGTGTAGCATAGTTTTAAAGCTTATATTTGGGAATATGTTTTTTTTTACCAACAAAATTTGTTAAAAGTGCTCAAGGTTACTTGAACATTGAAAATCATTCAATTTTTGCCCAAATATTTTTTTGATATTTATTATAATTTTCTGCAAGGGATGTTTTCATACCGAAAAAAGGACAAGAAGTAGCACGAATGGAAAATCATCAGATATTTGTTTTAAGATTTTCTACAAAACTGAAAAGTTAAGAAAAATCATTTTAAAAAAAGCAATTGACAACGATCACTCATTGTAATCATGCGAATGTCAAACAGATAACTACGGTTCTACAGCGGACTACAAACCCGTAATATCAAAAGGTTTGATGATAATCAATTATTAGATTACGGCAAAAGCGATTGCAGTGTTTATGATTAATGATCATAACCAAAATCCAAATAATTGTTACGCGCATCAAATAATTCCCCAAATCCATTCATAATGTAATTAAAATATGATGTGGTATTTAACAGGCTTCACACACTTCATATCTCGTTACGCAACGACCTCTCAATATCAAATATTTTCTTCGGTATCGTAGTTTTAACAAAACAGAAATTTGTGGAAAATATCCAGGGTGTCAGACAGACGATCAGATTCTCCTGAAACAATTGCTTGAGAGTGAGAGCCGTCATCGGAAAACGATCCGTGTACGCAACAGTGCTTGTCTCATGGAAGCAGAAAGCTAGCCATGTCGCGCGGCTATGTTACGTAGGTAGGCATTTCGAAGTATCGACACGGTGTTCAATAGGACGTTCGATTCTGCGAAGGCAAGCCTCTCGATTCCCGCATAGAGGCAAAGCTCACCCCTTCCACCCTCCACTCCTTCGAGGCGTTTCTATCAAACGCATCGCCTGGGTACTAATTCCGAGCATCAGCATCCGCAGACAACCTATTTTTCTTTGATACTAGAAATATACCAGCCATTCTCCAAACATATTTAAGATACCACGGGTATCTTTGCAAAAAAGAAAGGACAGAAAGGAAATGTCAATACGTCAATACGATCTGTCACGTGGCGCAATAAAATTATGGAACATCATAGAAAATACGCCGTTATAAACAAGAGGCGATTTTAGTAAAAAATGGCTAAAGCTGAATTCACGATGCATCAACACTGTACAATTTTTCTACGATACGTTTGCTTGTATAATAACACGATGAATGAATAAAGGAAACTATATTTGTAAAGTAGTTCAGTAAAGTCTTGATGATAGTTGACTGTCCGGATTTAGATTACACTCGTAATTTGTATTTGCAACGTTTATACATAAATTGGTAAAACGAAAATTATAAATATCAATTACTTATCTTCGTCCGTTTAGCCGATTTTTCACTATGTACTAATATTTTTCAATGTCTACCTATTTTTGTTCCGTACAGAGCACAGGTTTGCTATTCATAAACGGGACATTGCAGTGTGTAGCGTAACTGACTCACGAACCCTAAATTAAAATGTGTACGTGAAACGATTTACACGGTTTCAAGAACAAAATAAGTGTGAATCATACGTGATTCATGCGCCAGCTAACGTGTTAACAAAAGAATGAGCGAAAAGAGTTTTTTAACTCCCGAATACGCAAGGTTTTTTTTTTCTCGTACTATAACATATAGAATGACTTTTAATCGACATTAAAATCCAAGGAAAGAATGTTCAACATAGGATTACGTTTTTTCCAAGAACGGAATGTAAACAAATATTTTTGCTCACCATCAGAATTCACGAAAGAGCTTGTTCAACATCAAAGAGCAGAAAAAACAATTTTAAATTCGAAAAGGTACTTCTACTTTATATTAAAAAAGAGAATGGGGGTTTTAATGAAATTTGTTTTGTTTGAAATTAAATAATGTGAAATTAAATGGCTTTCGACCGTGAATTTCAAAAATTTACAAACATACCGTACCGACAATAAAATCGACCAGTACAAGTTCGTACCATATTGTGAATAATTAACACATTCATGAAATATTTATACTAGCTAGTGAAGTTTCTACAAAAATATGCAGCGTAATTCATAAATGCATGTTAATTCATCAGGAAGTAAACTTGCACATTGACATAAATATAAAAACAACTTTATAAACATATATGCCATATATTAACATTTTTAGGCTGTGCACGATGCAATGAAATGATATATGCAAGTTACAACAGTACGTAAATAAATACATTATAAAAAATAAAAAACATTGTAAAATCGCGATAAAGAAGTAACGAAATTTACAGACAATTGCGTATATGCGCTTTTTAGACATCATAAGGAACTATACTGAAAGCTGAGCATTAGTCAGCCATCCATCATTGAAAGAAACGCGTTTTTATTTTTCGTGGTGTACGCAAGTCTCTGAAAAGCGAATTAAATATTTAAATATTGCAGTGAAAGTAAGTTAAAAGATATTAGTTTTTTAGGATTCATTATTAACTTGTTCTGTACTATATACATATGTACACATAACCTAGTCTATAAACGGTTCTGCTTGAATTATTATTATTACTGAGTAACTGAGTTTTTTGCACACAGTTTTCATACATACCTTCATCTCCATATGTAGTTGTGTAATTGTATGAATTATAATACAATGTTTGATTTCTTATTATGTAATTAACATTATTTGATGTCTTTTAAATATAATATATAATATATATTGCAACTTAATTTGCAAAAGGGTGAATTTAATTTACAGAAGAGCGAATTTGATTTGCAAAAGCTTGAATTTCATTTGAAAAACTTATAAGCTCATGTAAGAAATAGCGTATCGAGTAAATGGCCTCCACTTCTTAGCTGATACATACGCGCTCTTTTGTTCAAATTTTCAAATCTTGCGTGAATTTTGGGACACCACATATTTACGATAGCTGCCACGTATAGGGTTTATAGAACTCTGAAGAAAAAGAGCTGACAATGTGGGGATTGCGTTTGAGTAGAGAACTTTGTTGGAAATTCCCAGAAATCAATGATGGAGGCCTCGAGCCTCTCAGTGGGCACTAAAAGCACGAACGGGTAAGGTACTAAGTGCAAAATAGGATAAAGATACCTATGGTTATTCCAGGGTGAAATCGGTTTGAACTTCCGCTGGAATTATACATATGTATACAAAAGTACATGCATGTTTCTTCAAAACGACCATTAACAACTGTTTTTGTCCCACAGTGTTCTTAATCGATTATACCATGAATCAGAAAAAATAAGAATCTCAATCGCTGCAGGTTACACTAGTTAAACTATTTTCATGTGAATATCGTATCACGCAATACTGATGATTTTTGGATGAAGTAGGACACAATCAAAAGATTAATATGACGATTACAATTCTTGACTAAGGTAAATCCGTCATAGTTAAACTTAATTTTGCTCTATAAATTCACGTAGTTACTTGTCATCAAATTCTTGAGGGCTGTGATTGTAGCCACGCAACATCTAACGCTCGTTGTATACAATAGTTATAGTCACCTAACAGCTAATGTTCACTGCGCACTAACATTGATTATAGTCGTCTGCTTCGTTTGACAATGATTTAGAGCTTAACACGTTAAGCGTCCACGTCAGTCACCGGTGACTGACACTGAACTTTCCGTTCAGGCCACGTCAAACACCGGTGACTGACAGCGCGCTTCTAAGTAACCCGCGTGGCCTGACGGGGATTTTCTTATAAATTTGCGTGGCATTCAATCTATTAAAAACATACATGTAATTTATTAAAACAAGGTAACAAAGGTGAGGTTTGTTTGCATATTGATTACAGAAGGTTGTAACTTTCCGCGTTAAATTCTTCACCATCTTTGAACCTAACTTTCGTGAATTTGTATTATAACATTAAGACTATAAGCGAACTCAGCATACGATTCCTAAACAGCATTTATTTTAATTCAAAAAAGTCACCTGACCCATCTGTTTATAACCTGACTCACCTATCGGTAAGCGGTCCGCAGTGACCAGCTTAACCCTTAAATGTCCTAAGTATCAAATTTGATACCAGACTTTTAAATCGAATTGTACACTTGCAATTGGTTTGTTTTTAATATTTGGCTGTATTTTAGTTACCATTGCATAATGTTCTTTTGAATAAAGATTAAGAAAACAAACGTTAACCGTCAAAATTATTCAAATAATATGACATTTTGTTTTCCCGCCGTATTGACATATTTTTAGAAAAAGTTTTCCGGAAATTTTTGATGCATTTCATTTTTCCGAAAAATAAAAATACTTTTGAGATAGGTGAGCATCTTATTTTTATTGTAATATAATTATTTTCAGCAAGGGCTTGTTTTGCTTGAAGAAAAGCCTAAAGTATTGTAATTGATACCTGCTTTTTTTTCGAAATAAATATATAAAATATATATTTTGATTCTTTCTATTATTTTTCTCTTTTTTCTACCTACTGCAATAAACACATCGATATTTTTTAAAATGTAAATTGGGAAATCAGACTTCTGAGCGTTAATTGCTAACCGTGGCTTGAACGAAACGGCACGTAAAATCGGGGTAGCGGTTAACGTGGTAACCCTTTCGGTACGAGCAACGGATATATCCGGTATCCATGTGATGACATGTATTGTTTCATATATAATATTATACATAATTTTATACATCATTCTATACATACTCATAATTGTGTTACTTATATAATTAATAGAAATTTACATAAATATCTTTTAATATTAAAGCTATAAACAAGACTTGTTAGAAGAAACATTGTTGTATTAAGCACAGCTCTTATTTAACGCTTAGGAAAATCTTCATACAAACGGGGACTGACCACGTGACCTGTGCACTTTTTTGGCGCGGTATTTCGTACAGCGGGAGTGTCGTGGCGGACAGAGCGCTCGAACCTTAATTGAACACAGCATAGCTTGTTATCCCGATCGTTACCGGTTTCTTTTGTATCATTTACAGGCTATTCATCCGTAATTTACGTAATGTGACACCGTATAAAAAAGTACAAACCATGCAATACGGCTATATTCGCGATTCGATTGTGCGTATACTAATATAGGAAATTGGTGAAAAGCGCATCGAAAGGGATGTACAATAGACGAAAATATTATAACGATAAAAATACGTAGTTACATTTTTAAAAAAACCGCTGCTAAAATTGAATTTCTGACAAATTGAAATCGAAAACGGTTCTCTTGTCACAGTATGTTCAACGTTAAAAAAGGTTATGTTTTTCACTTGCATTTCCTCCTATTATAAAAACTTATAGCATAGATTGAAAAGTTCGAGTTAGGTGAGACACTATGTAAGCTTCGTTCAAATGCTAAATGTAATAATAAATCCTCAAATCTTTACGGTAGCTAGAGATTTTATATACAAATCTCGTTGTCCATTGTATACGTGCGTTTACAATGTAAGAAGTTCATTAATTGCCCAAATAATTCTAGGGCATGGAAGAGAAAACCCACCAAAAAAGAAAAAGAATAGACTGGCGGTATGAGAAATGATTTACGATAGAGGAATGTTATTGGACGGTAGGGGGGAAAGGGAGATTGATAGGGGCAGAAATCGGGACTGATTTACGACTACCAGTTTTATTATTGGGTCTTCAAGGAATTTATAGCCATATTGCTGCATCCAAAAGGATCTCCTTTACTTTTCCCACCTTTTTTTTTTACCGGCTCAGTATGTCTAAACATTTTTGATTCATATTTATAATGAAACATCACATATTGTAAAGTATCAGTATTATACATATACCGGACAATGGAAAACTTGTCATTATTTTGAATGGATGGTCAATATTTATGATTAAATGTCAGTATGTGATATAAATATAATATATACCGATTAAATTACACTGAGCATACGTTTTACACGCATATACCGCCAGCGATAGGTTATCAAACTATTTATATAATATTGTTTGTACTACGAAATAAAATATGAATTTTAAAAAATAACTCCGAATAAAAAATTCAGTAAAATTATTATATAAAAATGACAGAGTAAAAAAATTGGTATAAATAAAAGATTCTTATAAAGTCATGTAGATACAAAATTTACATAAAACATCCTGTAAAAAGATCTTTATCCTAAGTTAAATGTTTTATTTTCTCTATTTCAGCCGATATTTTTGATGAAATCGAGGCAAAACTGAAAGAATGTCCTGGCTTGGAAGCAAAATGCGTAGGCGGTGGTAGAATAGAACATGATTCGGAAGAAAAGCAGATCAAGATCTACGGATATTCGCAGGTTAGTTACCTATCTGAAAAGTATTAAAATATATTTAGTTAGTATTTCTATTAGTAACTTATTTTTTAGTGTTTCAAGCTTGGTCTCTCTTTACATTTTATTATTTACGGCAACATTTTCTGTGTTTACATCCTTCTTTACAATTGATTGCATCTGAAAACAAACGCAGTATCCCCTTGTGTAATAAAAAAATGCTGCGATACTTCAATTTGTTTTTTTATTGATCATTTTTTTGCGATTAATTTTTTAACACAAACGTTATAAATAGAAACCAATTACAGAAGCACGTTCTCCCTATTTTCTCAGCCATTAACGTTTTATTGTTTACTTTTCGCAACTTTTCAAGAGTTGGGTAATTTCTAGCATTTTATTGTTGGCCTTAAATGCGCTTAATAGGAATTGATGCCACTTTGTCTGTGTGCGAAAACTTTCCCTGCTTGTTTTTTCTAGGGATTTGGCA